>MU130790.1:69560-148506 GCA_015039435.1 Imleria badia
CAGACGAACGCCAACGATATCAAGGCGAAGGTGTTGGAGATTATTTAATTTGAACGGAATAACATTGTACCCACGTTTCTCTTGGCTGGTTTTGATTTCCTTGTTATCGTTGCGTTCTTCACTGTGTCTAGCTTTACTCATTCATACTTTGTACCACTACGCATCTCGCGACAAACCAGCTATTCCCTGTACCTGCTACTCTATAACTCACCGGACATGCTTTCTGATGTCGTAACCAATACCACGTCGCTGTTCTCTTCCACAACATGTGGTTGATCGGTTCCCTTCGTTTCCAAATCAACGGGTCCTGATTGGGTACGACGGTCGAGGCGATCGCCATAAAACGTCCAGCGACTTCAACTGTGCGGGACCGCGTGTTCAACGATGTTGATGACTTTTGCATGGAACAACGCAGCCTGGTGGATATCGTATACACTAAACGTAGTTGGGGTTACCGTATTCGCCCCGCTCAATCACCCAGCGCTCGATCACATCGTCCCAGTACGACAACGACATGGCGATCTTGTTCAGCGAGCCATACTCTCGTCGCTTTCATGCGCGTACCAAGTACCGATCCATCTGCGCTCTCCTGATGGTGTCGTAAGTTCGAAGTCAAGAGTGGGCATCTCCATGTATGCAATGATCAGCCAGTTATCTTAGGGATCGAAAAACAACGTACTAGCCCCCTCGCTGAAAGTTACTACGACATGTGAGGGGAGTGCATTGACGATGCCCTGATAAGGGGAAATAAAGTACGAAGGCTTCAAGGCGGCAGAACCACCACCACCAGATAAGACAACAGCTCGTGCATTGCCACCGACGATCGCGATCCTTTCCAAATTTTGAGATTGAAGGGGCAAGAGATTTATTATCGTTCTTCAAGAGGACAATGATTGGACTCTGCCGCGAGCCTGCGCATGAGAGCTTTGTCTTCTTCACTCTCCACGGTTCGTTCAATGCCGTCTCCATCCAAGATCTGAAGGTGGCATTAGTACACGGTATGAATGATGTGTATTGAGAGCTTACATATGGAGATTCTTGCGCGACTCGTTTAGCTAATTCGACCACCTTTTCGCTCGCTCCTTAATGGTCCGAGTCGTGAATTTGCGGGACCCGATTGATCGGTTCATGAGATCAAGCGTTCGTCATTTATTTGTTCCCAGCATCTCGAGGTCCAATCCAGCATTTATGCTGAGGTCAATACTGTAAATCCCAAACCTGGAGAGTAGGTTTTGTTCAATGAACGTTATCTTCGTGAGGGTAGATCAATGCATGCATACCAATCACTCTTGTTCGCCGCATCGAATTTCCATTCATTGCGAAGGATGTCTTGGAGCAAGTGACGGTTCTCAGATGCGCGGGTGCGGTTGACACGATTATAGCTAAGAATACGAATGAAGAATGTTCTGTGGAGAGAAAGATGGTACCTTCAAAGACACGCACGAGGCCATGAAGCACCAAGGTTTGGCATGCTGCTGCACAAGCATGAACGGTATGAAGTAAATCCCACGGAGAACACCTTCGCTAGGTATGCTGTCGTAACCCATTCGATCGTTCTCCTTGTCATTGAAGCTAAGATTGGGAATGAGCCAGATTTGTAGCAGCGGGACACAGCAAGACGTACATAAAGTGTTTGATAGTGGTTTCAGTGCCGTCTTTCTACACACCTTTCATGTCGGCAGCAGCAATGAGTCCAGACAGTATGGGGCCTTCCGATAAATTTTCGAAAAACTCCATAAGCTCGCTGGAAAGCTTACCCATCCTCCAAGGGGGTTCTGTATTGATAATGCGCGTGAGTTGGTGAAAGCAAGATGGATTCAGGATGACCGTACCCTCTGGATCTTGCACGTTGGGGCAAGGATAACTGGAGTAGCTCTGAACTTTGCCTCGCCTGCGAGGAACTAGTATCCGGCTTGCTCGAGAAGCTCGGTGTCCCAAGTTACGCCAAGCGCGGCCGCTGGGGGAGAACCTTTGCAGGGGTGCCCATGAAGAAATGGTTCCCCCTTGATGCCTGCATAGAGCTTGGTACTAAGCGGAATACGACGACATGATACACGTACCATTCGGGCCATTCGCTAACCTAAGGGTGACAGGTGAGATCAACAATCAAGAAGGTGTTGGCACTGACCTTGATAACTTGTATGCCGAGTCGAGGTACACCATGCGTGTGCCAAAAGCCAACACCAGCGGTGAGCAAGATCGCTTCGTCTGTGGTGAGTTGTTCAACGATCTCGTCGACATTTGCACTGGCGAAGTTTGAAGGACGCATTGTGCTTGAAGGAGCTCCGCTCTCTTAGGAGCCTCGTATTGGACCATGTGACACGTCGAGAATATTATTCGATGTCTGAGATTTTGCCGAGTTGGCGCAGATGGGGAACCGCCGTTCCAAAGGTTGGGGATAAAGCACGGGGAGAACGACGCGGGGAGCCGACCTCTCCCACGGGGAGACTGGTCGGGCTACAACTGAACATCAAAGATAGCGCGACTTTGGCGAAACTTGGTCTTGGAGAGGAATGGAGTCGAAGAAGAAACTCGCTGGGAAAGTGCGTGACTTTACATTGGGTTGATTTTTGCTCCACGTGACCACTCGCGTTGTTGGAACGTGTCTTGGCTTCTTCAACCTCCTTTTGACCAGACATTTCCCAATTTCCTTTCGTTCCATTAGCCAGGTCCAACCGCATCCACCTCATCGGGAAGCTTGAAACAACAGCTCTCCCCAGAGATGGCTGTTGCACAAATCCATCCAAATAAACCTTGCGTGGTCCCGCCAACCGAACTAGACCGGCTTCAGAAGCCTCACAGCCTACTCACAACATGCAAAACACAACACGCTCCATGCCAACCTCGCCTCCCAAGGCAGAGGGGTGTGTAACAATTAGTACCCCAAGTGACAGAACCACAGAGTCGGGGAGCAAATCCGACCAGGAATACAACCCACCACCGTTTCCCAACCGAGCGTAGCGCAGGAGTCTTTCTCTGGAAACTTCGATATGTATGGAATGTATCTGCCCTTCCTCGCCAAACTCTGTCTACCTCACGGAGCAAAGACACCAAACTATACGACAGTATTTGTGCCGGTGCTTCGGCTGGGGAACTGACGACGGACATGGGAAGCACAGCCTTTTCTGCTATGCGCTTGAATTGCAAGGCATAATCTCTAGGGAATCGTCAGGTAGGCAGAGATGGGACGCAGTGACGATCGAGAGACCGCTGAGGGACTCAGAACGCGGCACGACAAAGGGCTGAGAATTCATTTGGTTATTGGGATCGTTCTGCGAGATCAAGCATGATTTACAGGTATTTCCTGGAATGATCCGTGTCATCATCCACCGTACTTACTTTAGAGCTTTAGACGCGTCGGCCAGTTCCTTGAGCCTATCTTCGACCACCACGTTTGATTCGGACAGGAAATCGAGAATGATTTAATTGAAATCTACATTCAAAAACATAGGTAGTTTTTCTCGTGGAAATAACGCACAAAAAATGGATCACCTTTTATGGCTACAAGCGCGACACCTGCAATGTTCCTCGATTCCCAGACTAATGTCTCGAAGCTCTGTAACAGATATCACTTTTGAACTGGGATACGTGCGGTCGAGCGCTCAAAGGGACGAACCTGGCATAGAACGAGTGCATGTTCTTGGTATTTGAACTTGGCGCCTGCGGACACAGCGTCGCGAACGTCTTTGAAACGGGAGTCGAGCGTTTGCCCTTCAGAGACGAGCGCCAGGATCTTGATATCAGACTTGCTGAATGGTAACGTTGTTTCGGGGTGTTCGAATGGCCTGTTTCACCGAATAGTATCAAATCATCAAATGTAGGAGATTCAAGAACGGGAACGTACTTCACCAACGGGGCCGCTAAGACAGCAGGGTACGGAGGAGGGCTGTCATCAGACAAGGAGACGAGGTCGAGGTGGGTGAGGTCCTCCGAGTCCAACGCGGGAAGTTGATTTATGGCGGCGCTGGAGATCCAGGAGAAGACATCGTACGGCAGACCCGGTTGCCGCGCTGCATTCCCATGTTGACCAGCATATTTACGACACATGCACCCTGCCAGTGCCCGCATGCATTTCAAAATGTTGGGCGTATCTGGATAATGCGATGTTGCGGCCTACCTCCATCACACAACACCTGTATGTGATTAGACGCCCTAAAATGAAAACTAGAGCTAACTCAAGGCCCGAGGCTGCCTTGAAGTTCCTGGGCTAGAGATTCCACTGTGAATAGAAAGGACCCAAGTTGATAGTGGCCACCATTAGCCACCATCCGGGCGTCTATGGTGACTAATGTCACGGTGCAACTTTTCCCGGCGCGTGTACTTTCTGAGCCTACGATTTCCTAGGTTTTGCAGTGTGTATTGATCTGAAGCACACATCTTTATACGATAACCTTCAGGCCCAGGGGCCAACTTGAACATTCCCTTCATCCCTCCCTTGCCATCCCCGAGAACGTAGTTCAACCTCCTCCCCGGATCATTCATCCCACCAATGCCTAGCGTTCACGGCACACCCGATAGTCAACAACGCTCGGAGACCCCGGGCTCAGACCGACCTGCACCGACCGCCCTCCCCGTTTCACCAGCGCCTCCTGATATTCAGCGTTCCGCCGACTTTACAGGATATCCGACGTCATTGCAAGGCACGCCGTGGGGCCCAACTCAAGCTCTCCCACCTCCGAATGCGATGCCCCCGCATCCGTGGTCTGTTCGACACCCGGAAACTGGGTACAATGCTTTCAACCAACCTCTCCCGCCACCACCTATGAGCCCTTTTACGCCCGCGGTGGCAGCATGGCCCATGCCTCCAGGAATGTCACCACATCCGGCGTATGCTGGCTATCCGCCGTGGCAGTACCCGACTCTACAGCCACCACCCATCAAAATTTCCGGAAACCCCGGAGACACAGCTCAAGCCGCGTTCCGATGGAACAATGCCAATCGCATGGATCCCTTTGCTGAAGGACCGCACTGTACGCTCCCACTCAACCAGAACCTGAATCATCGATTTGCTAATGTAGTCTGGCCGTCGTTCAGACGGACCCGTCCTGGAGCCGATCTTGGCAAAGATCGTCGGAGCTGTCATTAAACTCAACCCGCTCCTAGCGCCGCCGCCCGACACGCAAGATGATTATCTCCGGTGGAACATGCTCTTCCAGACCAGCAACTGCTATCGCACGACCGAATCCCAGCGATCCTGGGTGAAAGGACGGAACGCGCCCGCGACACATCCGCGCCTGACACACGTCCGGGTCATCTCCCGTACATTCCCATGGATGATCCAGGTGCGCGCACAGAACCCCGAGCTGGGCGTTACGTGTGGAGAGGTGTTAGATGCGATATTCGCCTACCTGTATTGCGATGTGACGAAGAAAGAATACGAGAACTTACCATCACGAAGGAAGCACCAGATAAGGGAAAGCTACCGATTCAACCGGTCTACGGACCCGAACGCACCTGGGGGACGTCTTGGTGAGGGTCTAAAGCAGCTGGACTGGCTGGATTCGTCGTCGAGGTTCGGTGGGCTCGTCGTGAACGATCCGTTCGTGAAGGAGCATTGTGGGGACGTGTTACCTTGCACGTTCGAGCTGAAATGCTTGCCAACTTACCCATTGACAGCGGAAGAGGTGCGCGAGCAGCAGCGTCGTCTAGAGAACCCGCTGCGGCGCCGGAGCCGGAGCCGGAGCCGGCCTACCAGTCAATACTGGCCCATGAATGCAGGAATGCCTGCTGATCTGGACGACGAACAAAGGTGTTGTGGCTCACTTGGTCCCCTGGACGCGGCAGCATGCTGACGTGCATCAAACAATTTCTCAACGGCTCACCTCACCCATGAGCATCCCAACGATCTCAACTCTAGCCCCGGCCCGTCCTCACCGCCGGGGATATCCACATACTTCGACTCCCGCCGTCGCTCGAAATCGCCATCCGAGTCACATCAGCGTTCACACACCACTACAAATGGGTCTAAGAGCAGTCACCTCCTAGCACGCCTCGTCTCCCTGGAGAAAGAGGTCCACGAAATCAGCGCCGCCACCGTCGTCACCACTGAACACCTCGAAGCAGAAACAACCCGCGCAAACGCCGCAGAACATCGTGCCCTCCATCGCCTGCGGATCGCTACCGAGAATCGTGAACGTGCGGAACAAGAATCGGCGAGACTCCACGAGGAACTTGAACTGTGCAAACTGCAACTTGAGAATGTGCAAAAAGAACACCTTCGAGCCCAAGATGTCAATCAGGGGGCTTCTCAACGGAACGTGCGTTTATTGAAACCATTGTCAGGCAGTGATAATAATGACGATAATAGGGAGACCGGTCTGCTCAATTCTCGATAATGAATCTGCGACGCGAATTGACGAGGTATACGAGTCGTCTGAACGACTGGCTCACAAGGGACGTGCAAGATCGGCAAGCTGAATTGCGAGGTGTCACTGCTCGTGTCGATCAGCTGCGGGAGGATTTAGGTCATTTGGATGTTGGCGCGGGACCGGGTTGGCGTCCCGCCCCACCAGTAGTTCCATATCCTACGCCGTTCTTTCCACAAGGCGATCCTCAACCTGGAATGGATTGGCCACCTAGCGCCCACTCCCCAGACGCAAGATGGGGAATGTCAGACCCTTCGCCATACGGGGAGTATCACCCGACAGGTCCAAACCAATATGTTGATCACATTGAAGAGCTCGATGAACGGGTGATACCGTCGACGCCATCCTCTGGGTCGTGTTCACCGCCCCCAGTGCTTGGGCGCGGGAGGATGTTTGTCCCACCGTCGCCCAGCCACGATTCCAGGAGTCCGACACCCACCCAGGAGTCATATCATCCGCCTCGACAACAACCGTACGTCAATGATTGTGTTACATGTTCTTCGTCACCCACGCTGATCGCAGAATGCGCTCTGAATCGGCGCCACCTGCACATGCGTTCGAAACTTCCTCGCATGCGCCGCCACCTCCTGCCCCACTGCGCGTTGCTCGCGTTCACATACCTCCTTATCGGCATCGTGCACCCTCTCCGCCTCGTGACCTCGATGAACCAGAAATAACTCACCCGATCATATCGAGTCAACCCATCGACGATGGATGGATCCCAAGAGCTGATTCTCGCGCGTCTTGCATCCAATTGCCACCCCCGCACGAACTGCGACAATCAATTCCTCCCAACTCCAGTTCCGCTGCGAGCGAAGTCCGGGATAGCCGACCTTCCGCTCGTATGGCATCACACAAAGGCAGGGTTCACGATCCAGTCACCGCTCAACCTCCTCCGATCCAAACAACTCGGGAACATAGGGATGCTACCCCACACATGCTCACCCCATTCAACCTCCTGTCCGTGAACTCAAAGAGGAATCAGACAGTATCAGCTGCGTCTCTCGATGTTTATGACAGTAACACTGCTGTGAGCATTTTGTTTACTCTTCCAAACGTGCGATTAATCATACTCGTGAACAGACCAATACTGTGGTCGGGTCCCCTGATCACTCCGCTGTCAGCCAAACTCAGCCTTTACCTGCTATCATACCCCCGGATGATCGCGACCCATTGGCTGTGGCGTCGGAATGGCGGGAGAGGGAAGAAATCGACTGGAGACAGCGCAGGGCTCATCGTATCCGTTGACCCGGAGTCATTTTTGACCTCGAGGAGTAACCCCCCTCCCCAACACCTGACACTGTCAATAAGCGGAAGCGACTGGTTCGATGCCCATCGACTGAGGTCGTGTGTCAATGATCGTGTTACATTTGCAAGTACGACACTCAGGTTATGTATGTTATGCCACGTCTGGTATTATGTATCTTGCTTCATTTGAATCCCGTCGTTGCTCTCTAAACATGTAGTCGTTCAAGTTTGCTTTCTGTGTTCCAAGGAGAAGCCTGACAGGACGCGACCCCTCGCGTTTGTGACGGTACTACCCAAGTACTACCATCGCATATCATTTATGACCGATCCGAGTCGATCGCGATCGGCCTCCTTCGATTGCACCGCCACCTTTCCCACTTCTGAATCTGCCAGTGCGTGAGACTTTTCCTTTTTTCCAGCCGCTGATGTTGGAGGGACATGGCCCGAAGATGGGATCGGGACCATATTCCGATTCAAGGACCTCTGTCCCACCGAGCTGGGCCTTCGTTGGATATCCAGCCACCACCCCCATTGGTCCGTCACGGTCGCTCAGAGATAATCCTGGTCGAGGAGCAAGAGCCCGACTGTAACAGTGTTAAGGTAAGACTCAGCTCCTCCATTCCCAGAACTGTTCTGGACCTCCGAAACGTTACGCCCTCTTAGACTCGACAGCCAAGGCCAGAACCACCAGTATCTCAAGGCAGAGCGCCTGTCATTCCTGAGCCTATCCGAGAGCGCTCTAGGTTCGATCATGACATGCATGACACATCCCTATCCAAACGAGGACAGACTCCAGGTCCAGAACGGAGCCCATCTGTGCGCCCTCCTGAACGTTTTTTGGTATGCTTTCTTAGCCGCTTCTTGCTCGTTGATCTGAGGCCCACTTTAGTCAGAATCCTTGTATACCCAGCGACCACCTGCTGCCCCGGCACACTTGGGAGGAGGAGACCCCCCTCCTGGCTCCACCAGCCTGTACACCCAACACCGGCCTGAAGTATGCTGTACTATTGCTTGCAACCGAATGGGACTGATGTGTTCTATGTTCTTCAGGGCGTTGTGCTGCCACCTGGTTCAATTGATAGCCAACCTGGACAACGAGGTGCTCCGTCCCAATGTCTACGTTACGTCCCAATGCCACCAGGTCCGGTGAGTAACGCGAGAGGTCCCTGCGTGGCAACTGATTTATAACTTTTCAGGTTGTCGTTCAATTACCTTTATTATTCGACACGTTGATGGCGAAGCTGCGAGTGCGTATATTGATAAACATTGTCGGGCAATGATAATGACAATAATAGGAACACCGGCTTGCACAACTCGCGACCGTGGATCAGCAACGCGAATTGATGATGTACATGAGTGGTTGGAATGACTGGCTCACAAGAGATTTGCAAGATCGGCAAGCTGTCATTACTCGCGTCAATCAGCTGCGGGAGGATTTAGGTCGTTTGGGTGTTGGTGCAGGACCAGGTTGGTGTGGATACTTCGCGTTCGATGTGTTTCTGGTACTGACACTTGCGCCTTCACAGGTGTGTCTATTCCTGAATCTCAACCACAGCCCCAAATAGGGCAACCAACCGGTGTAGATGGTTTCGCTGTTCCACCAGTCCCTCCCGCTCCTGGAGGTTCTGTCCCACCAGTAGTTCCATATCCTGCGGTGTTCTTCCCACAAGGTGGTCCTGAACCTCCAATCATACCTGGAATGGATCAATCACCTAGCGCCCACTTTCCTGTCGTTCCTGCAGTGCCTGCAGGGTGTGGAATGCCAATGCCAGACCCTTCGCAAAATGTTGGCCGTACGGGGCCTGTTCTTCCTGCAGGAACGCCACACGGGGAGTATCACCCGACTCGTCCAAGCCAAGATGTTCATTACATTGAAGAACCCGATGAACGAGTGATACCGTTGACATCATCCCCTGAGCGTGGTATGATGATTGTTCCACCGTCGCCCAGTCACGATTCCAGGAGTTCGATGCCCGACCAGGAGTCATATCCACCTCATAGTCCCGGAGCCTTGCCTGCCCCACCTGGCGGTGTACCCAATGTCATTCCAGTCGATCCTTCGGTTGGTGGCCCACCGCCTCACCAGACGATTATCAATATCCCACAGATCGGGATTCACTCTCCAGGACACACAGTTCAGCCGAGTTTGCAATGCATGCCAACCGCACCCATTGTCAGCCACCCGCCCACGCTGGGTCCATCTGTACCAGCAACGGAATCGGTCTATGTGCCATCCCAAACGAGTTCTAGTGCGAGCACTTCCTACGCTACTATACCCTCTGGACGCGGGGAACGTGATCGCCAGCTCTCATTTTCGATTGAAGATGCCCCGGATCCCCCATGCCGTTATCCCTCTTCCGGATCCGCAATAGGAGATGACTGGAACAGTCATCAACGCATGTCATCGCGTGGTGCGGCTCTGTTGCCTGCTGATCTCGACGACGAACAAAGGTATTAGTGGCTCACTTGGTCCCTGGTATGATAGTATATTGATAAACAACTCCTCAAGGGATCACCTCGCCCATGAGCATCTCAACGATCTCGAATCTGGTCCATCCTCACCATGGTCAAGGACGGCCACGTACCTCGACTCCAGCCAAAGCTCGACATCGGCATTACATCAGCGCTCACACGCCATTACAACTAATAATCACGGTCACCTCCTGGCACGCCTCATCTCCATAGAGGAGGCAGTCCGCGAGATCAATGCAGCCGCCAAGAATCGTGAACGTTCGGACCAAGAATTAGCGAGACTCCGCGAGGAATTTAAACTGTACAAACTGCAATTTGAGAATGTGCAGAAAGAGATCTTACGAGCTCGAGACATCATCGATCAGGTGGGTTCCCAGCGGAATGAGGCTGAAGCCGAGGCTGCGAGCGCCAGAACAATGGCGAGGAAGCTGCAAGAGGAGAAGCTCGTGATGCTTGCCCGCGAAGAGGGCCGTAGAATGGGGTACCAGGAGGGAGTATACAGGGGTTCCCGGATGGGTTATAATGAAGGTAGTGGCTGTCTGGTTACAGGGCCATTGGATCGATTCCCTCATCTCTCTCTCCCTAGGACACCACAATGGCGACGAAACCGTGTCTGAGGCCACCTCAGATGGAGAAAGTATTGATCCGCGATCGCATGTTCAGTTACACTCGGGTCTATCAACCCGTCAACAACCGTACGTCAATGGTTGCATTGCACGTTCTTCGTCACCCACACTGGTCACAGAATGCGTTATGAATCGGTGCCGTCTGTACGTACGGTTGAAACTCCCTTGCATGCGCCACCACCTCCTGCCCCACTACGAGTCGTCCCTGCTCACGTCCGCGTGCCTTTTTATGAGCACCGTACACCCTCTCCACCCCATGACCTCGATGAGCCAGAAACCATTCACTCGATACCGATCGCCTCCAACCAGGCCACCAGTGTCTCAAGAGCTGATTCTCGCACATCTTATATCCGCCCGGACGAACTGTGGCAGCCCATCCCATCGCCCAGTTCCATTACGATTGAAGCCCAGGAAAGCCGAGCTACCCAAAAATCAGAGCCAACCCCGGTCTCGCTGCCTGTTCAGTCGCACAATTATGATCATCAGACGTCCGTTTCGCCTGCTATCTCGCGTGGACACACACCCTCCATCCCATCCTGTGCTTCGACTCATATATCGCAATACCATCTGGCGACAAAACGTCCTGGGAATTTGTTACGAAACATGATTGATGTCGGGCGAGCGAGGAATGGGAGTCAGCCCCCCCTGGAGAGTACATCTCGAGACGATCATCGTGATCGAGACCGTCGCCATTCCAACAGGACAGAAGCAGAGAGCATCACCAAACAATGGCGAGTGGACGATGGTCCCTCCTCGCCGTGGAATCATCTCGGGGACCCCTGGCTTTGCAGTCGTGTCCCAACAGAATCCGCTGCGTTACCCTTGCACCCACTACTGGACGACCCTGTATCCCAGCCCACACGCACTCGGTCGGAGAGCATTACACCCACTCCACTCGGGGATGTCAATGACCCTCAGCCTCGCAGGTTTGTCCCGACAAAATCCACTGCAGCACATTCGCGCCCGTTACCAGACCCCCCCATGTCCCTTCCCACACGGACCGGGTTCCCACCAGATAATCTCCGCCATCGCTTCCGCCAACCGCGTCAAGGCTCGAACAGCAGCAGCAGCAGCATCCTCAATACAATCGTTGCGTCGCCACTAAGCAGCACCCCCAACATTATGGTTGAGCCACCGGTGAGTAATCCCCATGTTCCCGCACATGTACCGCACACGTACTCACGATGCTTGCTGTTTGCGGATCTAGTCCACACCTGAGATGACCATGTCACTGTCTGCGACAGTCGCGGATACTTTGAGCCCCGAGGCCGGGCATCGACCGTTGCCATGGGACGATGCGCACCAACACCAGCATCGACCATCTCACTCCCATTCCCATTCACATTCGCAATCTCAGCCCCCATCGCGCCACAATCACCCGTCTTCTTCATATGAAACCCCTCAGCCTTCTGGGACGACTTTCACTCCCCAGGCAGTCGGCTTCATCCCCTCCCACCCCACGCCCACTTCCGCTCCCAATCGCAACGAGACCCCCTTAAACGACCACGTCTGGACGCACACACAGAGCGCGTGGGAGTTGGACAGTGATGGGGACAGGGACAGGGACAGGGACAGGGACAGGGAGAAAATCAGAGACGCCCTTGGTGATTGGTATCGGGACAGAGACAGAGAGTGGGGGCGAGACTCGGGGAGAGATTACGAACGAGAGCGAAACAGAGACAGAGACAGAGATGGGGAAGGCCCCGATACCAACCTCGACAAGACACTGTCACGACCGCCCTTACCGCTCCAATAACCCGTCTCGTTTTCCGATTCAAATGAGGAGTAATGACAACATTTTCATCCTCCCCTTTTTCCCCTAGTTCGACA
Organism: Imleria badia; assembly: GCA_015039435.1. Lineage (NCBI taxonomy): Eukaryota > Fungi > Basidiomycota > Agaricomycetes > Boletales > Boletaceae > Imleria > Imleria badia. The sequence continues at coordinate 82,102 of MU130790.1, forward strand.
ATGTATACCTACTCAAGCCCCTTTTCTCTTTCTCTTATGTACATCCCCCCTTTCCCTCTTCTTTCTTGTTGATTATTCGCCAAGTTATGTTCAGACCTTGTATTTGGTATCAGTGCCTAGTCCCCACGATCGTAGGTGGAGAACTGGGAGCCTTCACTTGGACACTGACAACAAGGAATCACCAAATATCTTTCCGGAGATGAAACAAGCACATTGTCGAACTTCTCCCCATAGCAGTTGTCCAAACTAATGTTTATCATATTGAGGAACCCCATGATGAACGGGTGATACTGTCGACGCCGTCCTCTACCAGTGGGCCGCGTTCACCGCCTCCTTTCTTGGGTATCTGAACTACTTATAGTTGGCTTCCTCTGGCAATGCTACGATCTCATGACTTGACTGTAACAGTCGCTAACTAAAATTGACTCATGAGAAGAGTCAACTCGGAGGTACAACTTGAAAAACGATGATAATGATACATGGGCTATGAAGGATGGATTCGACGATCACTCACTTCCTGGGTTGCCAGTGGATGCGACAAGACATCGTTCATAGCATTGGTTCGCCAATCACTCAGAAACTATATGACATACAATAGGCAATGGCTGTGAAGCCAGGGATTTCAGATGAGCCCTGACGATCTGGATTCGATCCGACAAGTATGATGTCACTTCCACGGTGCTCTGTGGGATGATCGAAGCACGAACCAACGTGAACCCGGCATGCAGACCTTCTGTAACATAATCGCATGGACACGCATCCATTGACTCACTGGTTCTGACATCTTTCCTTCCTTCGAACTCGTCAGTTCAAGTTGAACGCGACAGAGAGAAGGCCACCCTTTGGTCACGGTCTCCCGGGCTTACTGGGCCACATATAGGGTGACAATGTGACGTGACGTGACATGGAGCCTGGAGTCGCACACATGTGCCCCAGGAACCCACGGAAGCCTGTCAGAGGTCGACGACAAGACCGACGGCACCACGAGCTCGAACGCGAGAAGTGCTGGGCCGCAGTGCTAGTAGACAGCGCAAGACTAACGGGACAGGAGGCCTGCGACGACCGAGCTGAGGTCATGAAGATCAACGATGCGCATCAAACGGCCGGTGAAGAGACTCGCGAAGCAAACAAAGTGGCGAGCCCGCTGCTCCCAGACGTACCCGAGCACGTCAGCACATCGCTCGAGGGGGGCGAGAGGGTTTGTGGACTCGGACGACTGATGCCGCTGATGAATAAGGACCAACGGGCATCGTAGAGGGCCCAGACAGCATTGTTGACGACCTCAGGGATATGCAGGGTATCTACCAGCTCGCACGAGCGACCCGCCAGCATGCCAGCCAAGACGCAAGTGGTCAGGCGGTCGAGGCCGATACATAACTACAGGAAGGGTCAGCGGATGCGGAGGACGTCAGCACGGACCTTACCAGAACCACCAAGACCACCAGTCTCGGGCAAAGCCGCACAACAATCGAACGACCACCAAAGATTGAGCTGGAGGGGGAGGAGAAGACATTAGCGAGCTGCGCACGTACTCTCGATGAAGCGGCCAAGGAAGCCGCGGAACGCGTCAGAGAAGGCTTGGAGTAGAGAGGACAGGAATTCACTGGGAGAGGCTCGAGACGGACGACAAGACGGCTGCACCAAGCGCCCACAACAACGACTCAGGACACGAATGACGACATCGAGAAATTAATCTAAAAAGTGGGTTGACGATTTCATTCAATGACGCCCGCCTTTCTCACTCGTCTCAGACTCGGACATGACATGAAAATTCTATGACAAGACACAGTGATGGTCAGTTCAAAGTAAATTCAACTTGGAAGCTGCCATCGTCTACCTGGTTTTCAACCGTCGATTCGAATTTTATTATCATCATCTCGTTTTGTACTTCATTCATCATTCTCGTCGTTGTAGCCCTATCACACACAATCCTACACTAGCACACCACGCCCTCGAATCACACGCACATTCTGATCCCGGTCAGCGTGCCAATTGCAATCGGGTCGTCCGATCGCACCGCCACTTTTCCCACTCGCCAGAATGGCGTAGATCGGCAGCTATGCGTGAGACTTCTTCCAGCTGCGCAGCCGACTCCCAAGCCGATGTGAAAAGCTTGCTTTCTCGTTGGAGGGGACATGGCCCGAAGACGGGATCGGGACTACACTCCCATTCAAGTGCACGTGTCCCACCGAGCTGGACCTTCGTTGGATATTCAATCACCACCCCCGTTGATCCCGGTCATCGCTCCGAGGTCATCCCAGTCCGAGTCGAAGAGCAAGAGCCCAACGGTAATAGTGTTAAGGCGAGACTCATCACCTCCATTCCGAGAACCATTCTGGACCTCCGAAATGTTGCGCCCTCTTAGACGACAGCCAAGGCCAGAACCACCAGTATCTCAAGGCACAGCGCCTGTTGCACCTGAGCCTATCCGAGAGCGCTCCAGGCTTCATCATGATATGCATGATGCGTCCCGCCCATCCCAACGAGGACAGACTCCAGGTCCAGAACGGAGTCCATCAGTGCGCCCTCCTGGACCCTTTTTGGTATGCTTTCCTCGCCGCTTCTTGCCAGTTGGTCTGACGCCAACTTCAGCCAGAATCTTTGTATGAACAACGACCACCCGCTGCCCCGGAACACTTGGAAGGAGAAGACCCCCCTCCTGGCTCCATCACTGGCAGTCTGTACACCCAACACCGGCCTGAGGTACGCTGTACTGTCACTTGCCACCGAGTGGGACTGATGTCTTTTACGTTCCTCAGGGTGTCGTGCCGCCACCAGGTGCTCCGGCCCGAGGTCCAGCTTATGTCCTGATGCCACCAGGCCCAGTGAGTAATCCGAGCGTTCCCTGCGTAGCAACTGATTTATAAAATTTCAGGCCGTCGTTCAATTACCCCTACTGTTTGACACATTGATGGAAAAGCTGCGAGTGCGTATGTTAATATACGTTGTCGCGCAAATGATAGTAACTCGAATGATGATAATAGGAACATCGGCTTGCACAACTCGCGACCGTGGATCAGCAGCGAGAATTGATGAGGTACATGAATAGTGTGAATGACTGGCTCGCAAAAGATGTGCAAGATCGGCAAGCTGGGTTGCAAGCTATCACTGCTCAGGCCAACCAGCTGCGGGGGGGTTTAGGTCGTTTAGGTGTTGGCGCAGGATCAGGTTGGCGCCGATACCTCGCGTTCAACATGATTTCGATACTGATGCTTGCGCTTTCCCAGGTATATCTACGCCTGAGCCTCAACCACAGCCCCAAATGGGGCAACCAACTGGTGTAGATGGTTTCATTGTTCCACCAGTCCCTCCCGCTCCTGGAGGTTCTGTCCCACCAGTAGTTCCATATCCTGCGGCGTTCTTCCCACAAGGTGGTCTTCGACCTCCGATCATACCTGGAATGGATCAATCACCTAGCGCCTGCCCCCCTGTCATTCCTGAAGTACCTGCAGGATGGGGAACGCCAATGCCAGACCCTTCGCAAAATGTGGGTCCTATGGGGTCTGTTCTTCCTGCAGGAATGCCATACGGGGAGTATCACCCAACTCATCCAAGCCAATATGTTCATCCTATCGAAGAGCCCGATGAACCAGCGATACCATCGACGCCACCCCCTGTGTTACGTTCACCGCTCCCAGTGCCTGGGCATGGTACGACGTTTGTCCCGCCGTCGCCCAGTCACGATTCCAGGAGTTCGACGCCCGCCCAGGAGTCGTATCGCAGTCGAGCTTTGCCTGTCGCACCTGGCGATGTACCCAATGTTATACGAGTCCAGCCGCGTTTGCAAGGCGTACCAACCAGTCCCATTGTCAGCCACCCACCCACTCTACCTGTACCACTGTCAGAATTGGCCTATGTACCATCTCGAGCGAATTCTAGTATGAACACTTATGACACTACTATACCCTCTGAACGCGGCGTATGTGATCGCCGGCCCTCTGTTTCAATGGAGGAGGTCCCAGAATCTCCGCGCCGTTATCCCTCGCATGCATCTGCAGTGGAAAACGACCGGAACGGTCCTCAGCGCATGCCATTGCGTGGTGCTGCCCCCATGTTACCTGCTGGTCTCAACGGCGAACAAAGGTATAGTAGCTCATTTGACTCCTGGGTGCGATAGTACTATGCTGATGTCCATCAAACAACTCCTCAAGGGTTCGCCTTGCCCATGAGCATCCCAGTGATCTTGACTCTACCCATCCTTACCGTCGTCGAGGACAGCCACGTACTCCGACTCCAGCCGTCGCTCGAAATCGGCATCACATCAGCGCTCACACACCACTACAGACGGGTCTAAGAGCAGTCCTAGTCACCTCCTAGCACGCCTCGTCTCCCTTGAGGAAGAAGTCCGCAAAATCAATGCAGCCACCGTCGTCGCCACTGAACGCCCCAAACATTCGGACCAAGAATCAGCGAAACTCCGTGAGGAACTTAGACTGTATAAGCTCCAACTTCAGAATGCGCAGAAAGAGATCTTTCGAGCCCAAGAAATCATCGATCAGGTGGCTTCCCAGCGGAATGAGGCCGAAGCCGAGGCTGCGAGATTCAGAACAAAGGCGAGGAGGCTGCAAGAGGTGAGGTTCGTGATGCCTGTGCGCGAAGAGGGACGCACGACGGGATACGAGGAGGGACTATACATGGGTCGCCAGATGGGTTACAACGAAGGTAGTGGTCGTCAGGTCACAGGGCCATTGAATCGAATCCCTCATCTCCCTCTCTCCCTAGGACACCACGATGGCAACGAAAATGCGCTTGAACTTGGCGAAAGCACCTCGGATGAAGAATATAATGATGCACGGTCCCATGTTCAGTTGCGCTCAGGTGCATCAACTCGACGACTGTCGTACGTTAATGATTGCTTTGCAGTTTCTTCGTCACCCACGCTGATTACAGAAAGCGCTCCGGATCGGCACGGTCTGTACGTACGTTTGAAACTTCCTTGCATCCTCTGCCGCCTCCTGCCCCACTGCGCGTTGTTCCTGCTCGTGTCCGTATGCCTTTTTACTCGTATCGCACGCCCTCTCCGCCTAGCGACCTCGATGAACTAGAAACCATTCACCCGATACCGATCAGCCCTAGTACCCCGATCATATCTAACCGACCTTTCAGGGTCCCTATCGACAATGGATGGATCCCAACAGCCGATTCTCGCACGTCCTACATCCAAGTGCCACCCCCACATGAACTACGGCAACCCGTTTCCCCTTCCCCCAGTTCCGTCACGACTGAAGCCCCGGAAAGTCGAGCTACCCAACAATCACCGCCAACCCCGGTCTCGTCACCTATTCGGTCGCGCGATTACGATCATCAGGCGTCCGTTCCGCCCCCTATTTCATCCCGTACTTCGACCCATATATCACAATATGGCCTGGCGAATAAACGTCTTGGGAGTTCGTCACGAAACGAAATTTATGTCGGGCGAGCGAGGAGTGGGAGCCAGCCCTCCAGGGAGGATACATCTCGAAACGAGCATCGAGACCAGGAGCATCGCCATTCCAACAGGACAGAAGCAGACAGCATCACCAAACAATGGCGAGCGAACGGTGATGCCTCTCCGCCACGGACTCCACCCCGTTTGCTTGTAAGTGCTGTCTCACCACTCACCGCCTGCCATGCTCACCTGTGCACCCAAAGACGCCATTCGCAGTTCCACATCCACACCAACCACCGGGCTTTCATTACCAAGCGCGGAAGCTCGTTGCGCCCCCGCCCCTCGGGGATGTCGAGGACCCTCAGCTTCGCAGGCGTGTCCCGACCGAATCCGCTGCAGTACGCTCGCACCCACTACCGGATGACCCCGCATCCCAACCCACACGCACTCGGTCGGACATCGTGACGCCCCCTCCGGTCGGGCATGTCAATGACCCTCAACATCGCAGACTTGTCCCAACCGAATCCACTGTAGCACATTCGCGCCCGTTACCAGACCGCCCCGTGTCGTTCCCCACACATACCGGGTTCCTGCTGGAGCATCACCAGCACTCCCGCCAACCGCGTCGTGGCTCGGGCAGTAGCAGCAGCAGCATCCTCAACACGGTCGTCGAGCCACCGGTGAGCGCTCCCCACATTCCCGTACATGCGCCGCACGCGTACTCACGATGCTTGCCGTCTGCGGATCTAGTTTGAACCTGAGACGACCATGTCACCCAGGCCGTCTGTGACAATCGCGGATATTTCGAGTCCCGAGGCTGCGAATCAACCGTTGCCGCAGGAAAATGTAAATGTACACCAGCACCAGCATCGTCCATCCTACTCCCATTCGCAATCGCAAGCTCAGCCTTCATCACGCCGCCACCACCACCCGTCTTCTTCATACGACGCCCCTCAGCGTTCCGGGACGACTTTCACTCCGCGGCCAGTCGGCTTCATCCCCTCCTCCCCTGGGCACTCCATTGCGTCCTCCTCTTCCATACCCGGTCCCGGTCCCGAACGAGACCATCGTCACGCTCATTCCCACCCCACGCCCGCCTCCCCTCCCAATCGCAGCGCGACCCCCCCAAACGATTATGTCCCGACACACATGCAAAGCGCGTCAATGTCAACGGGCCACGGTGCGGTAGATGGGACATACGGAGCTGCGCCATCTGTTCGTCCGCATACGTCGCATCATCGACACAGGGAGTTGGATAGGGACAGGGACAGTGATAGGGTCAGGGAGAAGATCAGAGATACCTCTCGTGATTGGGATTGGGACGGAGACAGAGAGTGGAGGCGAGACTCGGGGAGAGATTCTGAACGAGAGCGACACAGAGACAGAGACAGAGACCCCGATACAGACCTCGACAATGCACTGTCACGGTCGCCCGCTCCGCTCCAACGACCCGTCTCGCTTTTCGATTCAGACGAGGAACAATGACAACGTTTTCATCCCCCCCCCCCTTTTTTTTTTGCCCTGGTTCGATGTATGCCCACTCAAGCCTCCTTTTCTCTTTCTTTCATGTACTTATGCCTTTAATTATGTAGTCCCCACAATCATGGGTGGCTGGGAGCCATACCTTCGCTTGGACATCTTCGACAACAAGGAATCACCAAAGAAAATTTTGGAGATGAAACAGGCACATTGATGGTCTCCCCATAGCAGTTGACCAGTCTGCGACCATCTGTTCTCAGACCAAACCACACGCGCACTGAGACACCAGACAGAGATGGGGAGAGGAGGCGAGACTCGGGGAGATATCGCGATCGAGAACGCGATCGAGACAGGGACGGGGAAGACCCCGACGAGGAACTGACGCGGTCACCCACACCACTCCAACGACCCGTCTCGCTTTTTGATTCAGACGAGGAGCAATGGACGACGTTTTCATCTCCGCCCTTCTTTGTCCTGGTTCGACAATGTATACCTCGTCAAGCCCCCCTTTCTCTTTCCTTCATACACATTCACTTTTTTTACCCCTCTCGCTGATTATTCACTAAATTCTATTTGGATCTCGTATCTGGCACCCGCGTCATCAAAGCACCTTCAGACGAGGCGGTACTTGCAGATGCTACAGAGCTACTTATTGGTACCCTCGCCCAACTACGTTTACCTCGCGTCGCGCTGGGAGTTGCCGAGACGCGGACACCTGATTGTCACACTAAATTGTCACGCCAGCGTCAAGCAGAGTAACTCTTGGTCATGTACGACTTGCACAGACTCACGAATGACATGTTATCCACAAATATAGATTATCCATAAGTATAACGTTCTGTTGAACAAGGTCATTTGAAGCAGAAATGAGGGAGATCTGATTGTCACACTAAATTGTCACGCCAGCGTCAAGCAGAGTTAACTCTTGGTCATGTACGACTTGCACAGACTCACGAATGACATGTTATCCACAAATATAGATTATCCATAAGTATAACGTTCTGTTGAACAAGGTCATTTGAAGCAGAAATGAGGGAGATCTGATTGTCACACTAAATTGTCACGCCGGCGTCAAGCGGAGTTAACATTTGGCTATGTGCAGACTCACAAATGACCATGATAGTACTGATGAAGCTGTTGTACTGCATAGAACATGGAAAGCGCTGGAAGTATTCGTTTCCAGCGCCCTGATTTATTTAGTCCCACAGCACTCCCTCCCCCCCGTCCAAGGAAGCAAACACTTCTCTTCACTTACTCGGACCATACTACGCGGGATGTTGCCTGCTGATCTCGACGACGAACAAAGGTGTTGTGGCTCACTTGGTCTCCTGGGTGTAATAGCATACTGATGTGTGTCAAACAACTCAGGGCTCATTTCGCCCATAAACATCTCAACGATCTCGACTCCAGCGCATCCTCGCCGTCATCGGGGACACCCGCATACTACGACTCCCGGCGTCGCTTGACATCGACATCACGTCAGCGCTCATACACCGCTACGGACGGGTGTAGGAACAGTTACCTCCTAGCAGGCCTCCTCTCCTTACAGGAAGAAGTCCGCAAAATCAATGCAGCCACCGTCGTCACCACTGAACGCCTCGAAGCAGAAATATTCCGCGCAGACGCCGCAGAACGTCGCCTCAATTCTTTCCATCGCCTGCGGGTCCCCACCGAGAATCGTCAACGTGCGGAACAAGAATCGGCGAGACTCCGCGAGGCACTTGAACTGTGCAATCTACAACTTGAGAATGCGAAACAAGAGATCTTTCGAGCCCAAGATATCATCGATCAGGTTGCTTCTCCAGCTATGAACAAGCCAGGGCGTTGGAAACGATTACTTGCAGCGCTTTTCATGTCCCGTGGGCCACTGGACGACCCCGCGTCCCTGTCCCCACGCACCCGGTGGGAGATCGCCATGCCCCCCTGGGGTGTCAATGACCCTCAGCCTCGCATGCATGTCCCAACCGAATCTCAGGCTGCTACAGTATACTCGCACCCGGGCCCGCCATTGAACTACTCCGCGTCCTGGCCCGCACGCGCCGAGCGGGAGATCGTGACACCCACAGGTGTCGATGACCCTCAGCCTCGCAGGAATATCCGAACCGAATCCCAGTCGCACCCGGGCCCGCCATACTACCCCACATCCTGGCCCGCACGCGCCCAGGGTGTCCATAACCCTCCAGCTCAGCCTCGCAGGGATGTCCGAACCGAATCTCAGAGTGCTACAGTGTGCTCGAACCTGGGCCCGCCATTGGACTACCAGGCGTCCTGGCCCGCACGCGCCCAGTTGGAGATCGTGACGCCCATGCCCCTCGGGGATGTCGATGACCGCTATCCTCGTAGGGATGCCTCAACCGAATCCGCTGCAGTATACTCGCAACCACCGCTGAACTACCCCGGGTTCCTTCCCGCTCGCACCGAGTTCCCGCCTGAGCATCTCCACCAGGCACGTCACGGCCCAGGGAGCAGCAGCATGCTCAACGTTATCGTCGAGTTACCGGTGAGCACTCCCCACGTTCCCGTATATGGGCTGCGCGCGTACTCACAACGCTTGCCATCTGTGGATCTAGACCGAACCTGAAACTACCTTGTCGCCATCTGCGACGGTCGGGGCCCAACCGAATCTATTGAACCCCGCGGCCGCGAATCAACCGTCGCCACAGGTCGATGCATACCAGCACCAGCACCATCCACCACATTCCCATTCTCAATTGCAATCCTCGCGCCACCACCACCACCCGTCCTCTTCATACGACGCCGCCCAGAGTTCTGGGACGCCTTACACCCCCAGGCCAGCCCCTTCCCCCTCCGGACACGGCACCATCACCTTCTCCTCCAGACCAAGTCCCGTTCCTGAACAAGATCATCGTCTCGCTCGCGCCCACCCCACGCCCGCTCGCACTCCCAATCGCAACGCCACCCTCCCAAACGGCCACGTCCGGACGCATACGCAGAGCGCGTCGACGTCGATGGGTCACGGTGCGGTGGTTTGGCCGTACGAGGCTGCGCCATCTGTTCAGCCGCATACGTCACGTCGGCGACACAGGGATAGGGACAGGGACAGGGACAGGGAGTAAATCAGAGACGTCCCTCGTGATTGAGATTTGGCGAGGAACTGTCGCGGTCGCCCTTACCGCTCTAGCGACGTCTCGAGTTTTTTTCTCTTTCTTTCGCGTACTCCCACTTGTTTCTCGTTGATTATTTGCTAAATACTGTTCGGATTTCGGATTTGGCATCCGTGCCTTATGTAGTCCCCACAAACATGGGTATGTAGAAGGTTGGATATTCGACAACAGGTTGTTTATTGGGTATCTGAACTACTTTCGGTCTCAACATGAAGAAACTTATGACAAGAGTCGACTTCGAGGGTACAAAAACGAAGATAAGCATTTTACAATCAAGATGGGGACAGGCGGGCGAGACAACACCCCAGGTTTCAAACGATAGTTTACCACGTGAGTTCTGTTGGTCCCAAACCAATCTCCTTGCCCGTGCTGTCCTTCATGGCCCTCACTCCCCAAAAGGCGAACTCGTACTTCTCTCCGTTACCGTGGCCCTTCCTCCGGTACAAGCCGCTATAGCTCACGTTGAAGGAGAAGAAACCTTCAAAGAGCTCTTTCACGGCGCCGTCCTCCTCCGTTGCCCAGACACGCTTTATTTTGAAAACACCCTCGGCACTCTGGATACCACAATCGGACTCAGAGGAGAGTCTGGTATCTCTAACGAGACCGGGACCTGGGGTGCTGTGTTCAGGGGCATGGAACGATAACCGCTCGGTGGAGGTGAACGTGAGGGATTCCTTGTACGTGATGTCCTCGAGTGTGATGTCAAATGGTTCTTCGGAAAAAGGATCCGCCATCGTTACGTCCTCGAATCGACCATGAGGCGGGGCGGAAGATGTGTCATGGGGTGCGAGAAAACAGCGTGCGCTGTAGTCGGGTTTGGCCTGAAAAGTGAGGATCTTGTCGTACAGGGCGGAATAGTTGGGTGTCGTTGCTCCCTGGGGTAGGTAGACTTTGGCGAGGAAGGGTAGTCTCATTCCATACAAGTCAAAGTTGCCAGAGAAAGACTCCTGCGGCACGCTCGGTTGGGGGACGATGGTAGATTGTATTCCTGGTTGGATTTTTTCGCCTGACTCGGTGGTTAGGTCGCTTGGGGTAGCTACCTTGGCAGGCGAGGTTGGCATGGAAGGTGTTACGTTTTGCGTGATACGGGTAGGCTGTGGGGCTGCTGAAGCCGGTTTGGCTCGTTTGGCGGGAGGACGCGAGGTTTTCTTGGATGGGTGTGTGCTTTCCTGTGCAATAGGCGAGAGCTGTCTTTTCAACCCTCCTGGTGCGGTTGAACCCAGCTAATGAAACAAAACGAAATCGGCACACCTCTGGTTAAAAGTAAAATACCACACGAACCTGCGAACGGGGCATTTTTGATTTCAGTGGGAACGACTCGGAAGTGGGGGAGAAAAGGAGGAAGACGCGTCCAACTTTCAACTTCAACAACCTGAACGCGAATCAGTAGTCACGTGGAATTTATCGTGTTCGGTAGCCTGTTTCTGCTCCCGTCCTTTGTGGTGTGCCCGAGGTCTAGACTTAATTTACGAGACATTTACCTTGGCCGCGGACGCTATGCGGGGTCTGACAGCCTAGCACAGTCACCGGACGTGTCAATGCTCTGCCGTTTATGCTCGCCCAGAAGCATGCTCAGAAACCTTGGTGCTCCATATGTGATGACCGCGTGTGTCCTTGAAGGCGTTGTTCTTTTGTATCCCCTGAGTATTCTCCGTTCGTAAGGCTATAACGGCACCCACGCATAGGCTGAGAAACGTCACTTTCTCCATGTTTCGTAACGAATGGAAATGCGATAGGTTGGTTGTGAGTGATTGGCATGAATACGATGATGTTTATTGAACAAAACTTGCTCTCCAAGTTTGGGATCTACAGCATCGTGTCGCAAATTTGTAAACCCCCATCATAACGCAGCCGAGTTTTCATTGCCTAAAAATGGCACGACCACCCCTCGTCATGCATTGAAATTGCATGACGACTGCATGACGACCGCGTTACCATGCCGTGATATTTGGATTTTGGGCCCCAAAAAAATCAATTGTAACTTAAAATTCATTGTAACGCGAGACGATTTTATGTCAATGCACCACAAGTTCTCGGCATGGGCCCAGGATTTTTCCGACAGTCGGCCTCAGTATAAATGCTAGGTTGGACCTCGAGATGCCGGGAACAAAAAAATGGCGGTCATGAACCGATCAATCGGTTCCCGCAAAGTCCGACTCGGACCATTAACGAGCGAGCAAAGTACTTGATATGCGCATAAAAGCGACGAGAGGATGATTCCCCTGAACGAGGCCCTACCAAACATGGCTACAATGTGGACAAGACCCACATCATTATTAGCACTTCCGCACCCAAGGGTATCACCCGCATGGACCACGAAACTTGAAGGCCAGAGCTCGCGATTGCACGTTCGGGTTCGGGCTGACTGTATCCGGAAGGGCCAAGGTGGATACGCCATTTCCCTCTACAGCGCATGTCGTCCTGAACCGTCCCTTCTAGCTCTTTGTCTACGGAAAGCTGGTCATGGATAACTGGGCGCGCCAGCGTCCTGAATCATTCTTCAATAGCAGCTTGCAAGAGGAGAAGGGTAAGATCGCTGTCAAAGCAGGCATGAAGCATAACATCCTTGTCGAGTTTTGCAACGTCAGGGCTCCTGCTGATGGCGATGAGGATGAGACGGTTCAGGACAGCAACCCCGGTGTCCATCTTGACGGTGCAGAAGTCCAAGCTCCCAATGTGAAAATGGCTACGAAAGACGGTTGCCCTTCCTGGTTGAACGGATGAGTTGATGACCGAGGTGTTGGCGGCAAACTCAAAGGCTATTGTGGATCCGTAAGGTCGATCTCCCAGCCATGATCGGCACTCTGGCGTTCCGAAAATGGGTAGGGCTCGTCGATAACACTGCCCTGGGCGGACTCTGTTCCTGCCATCGTACACTCTTGGTACCTCGGTAACGCAATAACGCAACCGGTGACGCCATCGCTGATGTTCTCTTCGGGAAGAACCCATCGGGTTTTCATTGATGTTCCCCAAGAGACTCGAGGACATCATGATTGCTACCCACGGTTACTTCCATTCGGAGAATAGCGCGCTGCGTTACGGAGAAGACTTGTTCGTCGTACGTACCCTCCACGTGTACAACCAATGTGGGAGTGACATCATTTAAATTTCCCTATAGGCACTTTCAACACGCGGCATCACTCCTCAATTCGCGTTTGGGCAAGCCGTCTGCCAAGCCCAGTTCGCGATGCACAGTTGACGTCGTCCACACACCGACACGGTCTTTCGTACGCCATGTTTGCCTTGTCTGACCTCGCGCTGTCCACGCCCGTCGTTGCGGACGGCAAGTTCAGTCTGACGGCTACGGTCATGGTGACCAACACCGGCTCGATCGCCGGCCCCGAGGTGGTATAGCTGTACGTGTCGATGCCCAAGACATCCGAGCTAAGGCACCCACCGCGCTTGCTTTGCGCGTTTGGCAAGGTGAGGGACCTGGCGCCGGGCGCGAGTGAGCGCGTCGCGTTGACGCTGGGGAAGATCGCGGTGTCCTACTGGGACGATCTGCTCGAGCGCTGGGTGGTTGAGCGGGGTGAGTGTTGGGCCGAGCATCGACGCGTTGCCGTTGCCCGCGAGCTTTATGGTGAACAAGACCGAGTGGGCTGTAGAGACGTCGCGTTTGTGTGTACTATGCTTTGGAGTGGGCTGTAAAGATGTGTCGAGCTCGTAGATGTATTAAACTTTGGCGACTGAATGTAATACGATGCTCAAGCGCAGGGTGTGTCTGGATGAAATATTTTATCTACATTGAATGGCAATGGTAGATACATATTGGACAGCTGTGAATACTGTAAGTTCTATGAGACTGAGTTGAGACCGGGTACATTGGAGCGAGGGTACAAGAGACGATACAGAGAGGAGATATACACGATGTGGCGAGGAACCCAGTCTTGGCCGTCCATATCATACATATTATATCCAAAATGAATAATCAACGAGAAAGAAGATTCGGAGAAAAAAGAAGTGGAACCGCATGAAGAAAGTCATGGATGATGGGCATATGTCGTCGCACCAGAAGAAAGATAAAGGGGCCATGAAAACGTCATGGATCACGCCTCGTCTGAATCGAAAAGCGAGATGGGTCGTTGGAGCGGTGCGGGCGACCGCGTCAGTTCCTCGTCGAGTCCCGTGTCCTCGGGGTCGTCCCTGTATCGATCGCGCTCACGCTCTCGCTCGTAATCTCTCCCAGAGTCTTGCCTCCTCTCTCTGTCTCTGTCCCTGTCTCGAAGGCGCTCCCTGTCCCTGTCCCAATCCAAATCACGAGGAGCGTCTCTGGTTCTCTCCCTCTCCCTGTCTTGATCCCACTCCCTGTCTCGATCCCCGTCCCTGTGTGGCCGATGCGACGTCTGCGGACGCACAGGCGGCATAGGATACATCACCCCCGGCGGCAGTGGCGCAGCCTCGTACGTCCCAGTCCCACCCAACCCACCACGGCCCGTCGACGTCGACGCGCCCTGCGTGCGCGGCCGGGGCCGCTCCTGGACCGGGGTCGCGTTGCGATCGCGATTGGGAGCGGACGTGGGGTGGGAATTCGCGCGACGGTGGTCTCGTTCGAGACCGCCACCACGTTTGGAGGAGGAGGAAGAGGACGTGGTGCCGTTTGGTGGGTAGGGGATGAAGCCTGCTGGCCAGGGGGTATGGGGCGTCCCGGAACGCTGTGGTGCGTCGTCTGAAGACGAGTGGTAATGGCGCGATGGCGGTTGCGATTGAGATTGCGATTGAGAACGGGAGTGGGAGTGGGATGGACGATGTTGGTGCTGGTGCTGGTGCTGATCGTCCTGCGGCAACGGTCGATTCGCAGCCTCGGGGCTCAATAACTCCGGTTGGGTCGCGATCGCCACCGATGGCGACATGGTCGTTTCAGGTTCGGACTAGATCCGCAGACGGGACGCGTCGTGAGTACGCGTGCGGCGCATGTGCGTGAACGTGGGGGGTGCTCACCGGTGACTCGACAATGATGTTGGGAATGCTGCTGCTCCCCGAGCCGGGGCGCGGTTGGCGGAGGCGACGGCGGACATGTTCGAGTGGAGATCGGATGCGTGCGGGCTGGGACGCGGGGTCGTCCGGTGGGCGCAAGCGTGCGGATGAAGGTTCGGTCGGGACGGGCGTCCGAGACCGCGGATCATCGACATCCTCGAGGGGCGTGGGTGTCACGAACTCCCGGGGCCTGTAATAAAAGTTCGGGGGTCGATGTGGATGCGGAACTGCGGACGGCGTCTTTCAGTGCACGTACCCAAAACATCAGCGTGGCGGGTGGCGAGGGGAGAGGCAGCACTTACAAACGATCGGGGTGGATTCCGAGGTGGGGGTGGGGAGGCGTCATCGTCCCCTCGCCAGTGATCAGCGATGCTTTCTGCTTCTGTCTTGCTGGAATAGCGACGGTCCTGATCACGATGCTCGTTTCGAGATGTACTCTCCCTGGAGGGCTGACTCCCACTCCCCGCTCGCCCGACGTAAATCTCATTCCGTAACGCACTCCCAGGTCGTTTGTTCACTATATCATATTGCGATAGATGCGTCGAAGTACGGGATGCGATGGAGGGCGTGTGTCCACGCGGAATAGGGGGCGGCGGAACGGTCGTCTGATAAGCATAATCGCGGGACCGGACAGGTGGTGGGACAGGGGTTGGCTCTGATTGTTGGGTAGCTCGGCTATCCTGGACTTCGGTCGCGACGGTACTGGGTGAGGGTGGAATGGGTTGTCGCAGTGCGTGCGGGGATGGCATGTGGATATAAGACGTGCGAGAATCGGCTCTTGGGATCCATCCGTCGTCGATAGGGACGCTGATGGGCTGGTTAGATATGATCGGGCTGGGGCGGATGGGTATCGGGTAAATGGTTTCTGGTTCATCGAGGCCACGAGACGGAGAGGGCGTACGATGCTCGTGAGAAGGCGTGTGGACGCGGATAGGAAGTGGCGGCGCATGCAAGGAAGTGTCAAACATACGTACGGGCGGCACCGATTCGGAGCGCATTCTGTGATCAGCGTGGGTGGCGAAGAACGTACAACGGAATCATTGACGTACTGTTGTAGTCGAGTTGATGCACCCGATCGCAACTGGACAGGGGATCGTGGATCATTACGTTCTTCATCCGAGGTGGCCTCGCCGGGTTCAGGGATGTTTTCGTCGCCATCGTGGTGTCCTAGGGAGAAAGGGAGATAAGGGAGTCGGCCCGATGGCCCTGTGAGGCGACGACCACTACCTTCGTCATAACCTATCCGGCGACCCATGGACAGTCCTTCATGGTACCCCACTCTGCGGCCCTCCTCGCGTGCAAGCATGACAAGCTTCTCCTCTTGCAGCTTCCTCGCCTTTGTTCTGGCTCTCGCAGCCTCGGCTTCGGCCTCATTCCGCTGGGAAGCCACTTGATCGATGATATCTTGGGCTCGAAAGATCTCTTTCTGCGCATTCTCGAGTTGTAGTTTGTACAGTTTAAGTTCTTCACGGAGTCTTGCCGATTCTTGGTCCGAACGTTCACGATTCTCGGTGGCGATCCGCAGGCGATGAAAGTAATCGAGGGCACGACGTTCTGCGGCGTTTGCGCGGGTTGTTTCTGCTTCGAGGCGTTCATTGGTGACGACGAGAGCTGCATTGATTTCGCGGACTTCTTCCTCTCGGGAGACGAGGCGTGCTAGGAGGTGACTGCTCCTCGACCCGTCTGTAGTGGTATGTGAGCGCTGATGTGATGCCGATTTCGAGCGACGGCGGGAGTCAAAGTATGTGGGTGTCCCCGACGATGGTGACGATGGGCTAGAGTCGAGATCGTTGGGATGCTCATGGGCGAGGTCGGCCCTTGAAGAGTTGTTTGATGTACATCAGCATGCTATCGCACCAAGGGAACCAAGTGAGCCACAATACCTGTGTTCGTCGTCGAGATCAGCAGGCAACATCTGGCATCAGTAAAGATGCAAGACCAGTGTGGTCTGGGTACCTTGGAGGGGGGAGGGGAGTGCTGTGGGACGATGGTCGCACGCCCAACGTTGCACACAAAGGGAATGTAAGAATAGAGGTCAGAAGGAGTGCCTCGTGTATTCCAGCAGAGAGAACCACCGAGAAGTCGTAATCTGCAATCAGCAGATGCAAGCGCTGAGGAAAGAAGTCATTCTGCGATTATGCGAGCGATACGAGTGAGGCCTAGTCATGTCCAGGGCACGTGCCCTGGGCATGGTGCGCAAAACCTGTATCCGAGTCAGTCCGTGGAAAGCCTTGCGCGGGGTTCATCAGAAGATCGATCAGGATCAATCCTGGAATAGTCGGGGTGCCGCGATACACGAGGCAGGCACGTGTCATCCATAGTACGGAGCCTCTGTATTCGAGTGTGAGTTGTATACTGTGACGGTGAAGGGCACGACCGTGTAGCGTGACATCAGGTGGGGTTTCCTCTGAGTTCGGGTCGAAACATTGATTGGTGGCAGCTGGTCAATATTCCTATCGACAACTTGAAAATGTTGCTGCCTCGGTACGTTGTTGACACTGATGGCACTCACTGCAACCGAAGGTGCCAACGCCGTTACGAACAAGAAAAAAAAGACAGAATGACCCAAAACAGAACTTGTTAACACCGAGTTCCAGTTGCTGTGTTTTCTCTTAACGCATGGAGTTCAAGTCATGTCATTCGATTTGAAATTTGAAATTGCCGACTTCGATACTCCATTTAGAAATAGTCCGTCTCGGACTCGAACGTAGCGAAAAGCAGAGTGTTATAACCGTGAGACTTCTTTCCAGATGCTGGCCGAGGATTCCCAAGCTGCCAGTGGTACTTTCTCGTTCAAGGGATAAGTATGGCGCGAGGACGGGACATTCAAGTGCCAGCTGGACCTTCGTTGGATATTCAGCCACCACCCGCGTTGATCCCGTTCGTCTACCAGCCCGCTCCGAGGCCATCCCGGTCGAGGAGCACGAGCCCAGTACTAGTGTTAAGGCGAGACTCGGCGCCTCCATTCCGAGAACCGTTCTGGACCCCCGAAACGTTGCATCATGATCCACCACTCCAACCCCGTCCTCGAGCTAGATCCCCTCTTAGACGACAGCCAAGGCCAGAGCCACCAGTATATCAAGGCACAGCGCTTGTCATTCCTGAGCATACCCGTACACCTAGGCAAAATCATGACATGCATGATGCACCCCCATCCCAACGAGCACGGACTTCAGGTCCCCAACGGAGGCCATCAGTACGCTCTCTTGGACCTTTCTTGGTATGCTTTCTTAGCCGCTTCTTGCAACTTGATCTGACGCCAACTTTAGCCAGAATCCTTGTACGATGAGCGACCACCCGCTGCCCCGGCACACTTGAGAGGAGGAGACTCCCCTTCTGGCTCCACCGGTTGGTACACCCAACGCCGACCTGACAGCGAGGTACGCTGCACTGCCAGTTGCAACCGAGTGGGACTGAGGTATTCTATGTTATTCAGGGTGTCATGCCGCCACCTGGTGTAATTGATGGCCAACCCTGTCAACCAGGGGCTTCGGCCCAAGGTCCAGCTTACGCCCCAATGCCACCAGGTCCAGTGAGTAACACGAGATGTCCCTGCGTCGCGACTGGTTTATAAAATTTCAGACTGTCGTTCAATTACCCCTACTATTCGACACGTTGGTGGCAATTCTGCGAGTGCGTGTATTGATAGTCATTGTCGGGAAATGACGATGATGATAATGATAGGAACACCGGCATGTACAACTCACGACAGTGGATCAGCAGCGAGAATTGATGAGGTACATGAGTGGTCTGAATGACTGGCTCGCAAGAGATTTGCAAGATCGGCAAGCTGAGTTGCGAAGTGTCGCTGCTCGCGTCAATCAGCTGCGGGAGGATTTAGGTCGTTTGGGTGTTGGCGCAGGACCAGGTTAGCGCCGATACCTCGCGTTCGACGTGATTTCAATACTGACACTCGCACCTCCGCAGGTGTACCTATGCCTCAGCCTCAGCCTCAGCCTCAGCCCCAGACGGGGCCACCAACTGGTGTAGGTGGTTTCATTGTTCCGCCAATCCCTCCCGCTCCTGGAGGCTCCGTCCCACCAGTAGTTTCATATCCCACAGCGTTCTTCCCACAAGGTGGTCCTCAACCTCCAGCCATACCTGGAATGGATCGCTCACCTAGCGCCCAGTCCCTTGTCATTACTGAAGCGCCCGCAAGACGGGGAATGTTAATTTCAGACCTTTCGCAATATATGGGTCCTACAGGGCCGGTTCTTCCCACAGGAATGCCATACGGGGAGTATCACCTGACAGGTCCAAACCAATATGTTTATACTGAAGAGCCCGATGAACGAGTGATACCGTCGACGCCATTCTCTGGGTCGCGTTCACCCCTCCCAGTCCCTTGGCGCGGTACAATGTTTGTCTCACCGTCGCTCGGTCACGATTCCAGGTGTTCGACGCCCGCTCAGGAGTCATATCATCCGCCTCACAGTCCCGGAGCCTTGCCTGTCACACCTGGCGATGTACCCAATGTCATACCAGTCGATCCTTCGGTTGGCGGTCCACCGCCTCACCAAACGATCATCAATATT
The DNA here is from genome assembly GCA_015039435.1 of Imleria badia. Classification (NCBI taxonomy): domain Eukaryota; kingdom Fungi; phylum Basidiomycota; class Agaricomycetes; order Boletales; family Boletaceae; genus Imleria; species Imleria badia. The sequence continues at coordinate 101,583 of MU130790.1, forward strand.
CCACGGATCGGGGTTCCCCCTCCAGGACACATGGTCGAGCCGGGGATTCCCGTCCAATCGAGCCCACCTGCACATCCGGTCGTGGCAGTCCAGCCGAGTTTACAAGGCGTACCGACCAGACCCATTGTCACCCACCCGCCCTTCCCGGGTCCATCTGTACCAGTATCAGAATCGATTCATGTGCCATCTCGAGCGAGTTCTAGGACATGCACTTATTATGCTCCTATGCCCTCTGAATGCGGGGTACGTGATCGCCGGCCCTCTTTTTCAATGGAAGATGCCCCAGAACCTCCACGCCGTTATCCCTCCTCTGCATCTGCGATGGGAGGTGACCGGCGCAGTCCTCAACGCATGCCATCGCGTGGTGATGCTCCCATGTTACCTGCTGATCTCGACTCTAGCCCATCCTCACCATCGTCGGGGACACTCACATACTTCGACTCCAGCCGTCGCTCTGAATCTGCATCACATCGGGACTCACAGACTACTACAAACGGGTCCGGGAGCAGTCATGGTCACCTCCTAGCACGCCTCGTCTCCTTAGAGAAAGAAGTCCGCAAAATCAATGCAGCCGCCGCCGTCACCACCGAACGCCCCGAAGCAGAAACATCCTGCGCAAACGTCGCAGAACGTCGTGTCCTCGATTACTTTCATGGCATGCGGATCGCTGTCGAGAATCGCCATCATGCGGAACAAGAATCGGCGAGACTCCGTGAGGAACTTAAACTACATAAACTGCAGCTTGAGGAAGTGCAAAAAGAGTCCCAAAATGTCCTCAAACAGGTGGATTCCCTACGGAAAGAGGCCGAAGCCGAGGCTGTGAGAGCCAGAATAACGGCGAGGAAGCTGCAAGAGGAAATGCTCGTGATGCTTGCGCGCGAAGAGGGACGCAGAGGGAATCAGGAGCGACTATCCATGGTTCGCCGGATAGGTTATGTCGAAGGTAGCGGTCGTCTGCTCACAGGACTATCGAACTCCCTTATCTCCCTCTCCCTAGAACACCACGAAGGGGACGAAAACATACCGGAACTCGGCAAGGCCACCTTGGATGAAGAACGTAATGATCCACGATCCCATATTCAATTGCGCTCGGCTGCATCAACTCGACAACAACCGTACGTCAATAATCGCGTTGCACGCTCTTCGTCATCCACGCTGATCACAGAATACGCTCCGAATGGGCGCCGCCTATACGTACGTTCGACACTTCCTCGTATGTGCCGCCACTTCCTGTCCGCGTCCACACGCCTTCTCATGAGCATCGTACGCCCTCTCCGCCTCGTGACCTCGATGAACCAGAAACCATTCACCCGATACCTATCCGCCCTAGCCTGATCATATCTAGCCAGCCCAGCGTCCCTATCGACGACGGATGGATCCCAAGAGCCGATTCTGGCACCTCTTACATCCGGCTGCCACCCCCGGACGAACTGCGGCAACCCACTCCCCCTTCCCCTAGTTCCGTCGCGACCGAAGTCCAGGATCGCCGAGCTACCCAACAATCACCGCCAACCCCGGTTTCGCCACCTGTTCGGTCGCGCGATTATGTTTATCAGCCGTCCGTTCCGCCACCTATTTCGCGTGGACACACACCCTCGATTGCATCCCGTACTTCGACCCATGTATCACAATATGATGTAGTGAACGAATGTCCTGGGAGTTCGTTACGAAACGAGATTTACGTCGGGCGCGTGAGGAGTGGGAGTCAGCCCTCCAGAGAGAGTACATCTCAAAACGAGCATCGCGATCAGGACCGTCACCATTCCAGCAGGACTGAAGTAGAAAGCATCGCCGACCAATGGCGAGCGGACGATGCTGCCTCTCCGCCACGGAATCCACCCCGTTTGCTTGTAGGTACTGCCTTACCGTTCTCCAGCTGCCACGCTGACGTTTGGATACGTGCACCGAAAGACGCCATCCGCAGTTTCCCGTCCACACCAACCATCGCGCATTTATTACCCACAGCCGGGCTTTCATTACCGAGCGTGGAAGCTCGTCGTGCCCCGCCCCTCGGGGATGTCGAGGATAAAGGAGTGAGCGACTACCTACGGTACAGTGAGTCCTTGTGAATAAATGAGTGTAGCTCCATTTCGGAGTAGGTTTGATTTTTTTTTTGTTCTCATCCTGCGAGCAAGTGACTCGCTCTCAATCCACGGTGCTACTGTCCAGTTGAATATTTGTGTGGTCTTGTAAAGTCCCGGCTTCTTGATGGCTACGTCGTAGGCTATTGAGCCACATGATCATTGACATCGTGCGTTCAAAGCAGGCGGCATTGCGAGACGTTGAGGGCGATGAGGAGCGACGGCAGTAGGTCGATGACTCCGCCCACAATCGTACGGCTCGAACTCAAACCCTCACGTTCGCGAGCACGCGACCATGTGCATACTACACGCAGACTTAGATGTCTGTGCCGCCAATCCCTACCGTCTGGTGACAAAGCGGGCTGACCACGGATGCAAACGCTTGCTCTGGTGTGTAGTAACTAGTGGAGAAGGCCAGACCGAAGAGTGAGATGTGCATTCATTGTAGAGAAAAGTGCAAGTAGTGGACGGCATGCATCGTTAGCTGTATTATACATATTTTAGCGGAGGTTCTGGTTTGCGGGTTTTCCTGATGGCTGCAGCAGATTCCGTTGGGACATGCCTACGAGACCGCGGGTCATCGACATCCCCGAGGGGCGGGGGTGTCACGATCTCCCACGGTCTATAATAAATGTTCGGGGGTCGAGGCTGGGGAACTGCGAATGGCGTCTTTCGGTGCACGCACCCAAACGTGAGCGTGGCGGGTAGAGAGGAGTGAGGCAGCACTTACAAACGAGCGGGGTGGATCCCGCGGAGGGGGTGGGGAGGAGTCATCGTCTACGCGCCATTGTTCGATGATGCTTTCTGCTTCTGTTCTGCTGGAATGATGGCGCTCCTGATCAGGACGCTCGATTCGAGATATACTCTCCCTGGAGGGCCGACTCTCACTCCTCGCTCGCCCGACGTAAATTTCATTCCGTAACGCACTCTCAGGTCGTTTGTTCACTATATCATATCGCGATACAGGGAGGATAGGTATTGGGTGAATGGTTTCTCGTTCATCGAGGTCACGAGGCGGAGAGGCTGTATGATGCTCGCGAGAAGGCGTGTGGACGCGCTCAGGACCGACGCGCGATGTGACAGGAAGTGGCGGCGTATGCAAGGAAGTTTCGAACGTACGTACAGGCGGCGCCCATTCGGAGTGCATTCTGTGATCAGCGTGGGTGACAAAGACGGCACAATGCATTCATTGACGTACGGTTGTCGTCGAGTTGATGCAGCCGAGCGCAACTAAACATGGGATCGTGGATCATTACGTTCTTCATCCAAGGTGGCCTTGCCGAGTGCCGGTATGTTTTCGTCCCCATCGTGGTGTTCTAGGGAGAGGGGAAGATAAGGGAGTCGGTCCGATAGCCCTATGAGCAGACGACCACTACCTTCGTCATAACCTATCCGGCGACCCATGGATAGTTGCTCCTGGTACCCTCTGCGTCCCTCTTCGCGCGCAAGCATCACGAGCATCTCCTCTCGCAGCTTCCTCGCCTTTGTTCTGGCTCTCGCAGCCTCGGCTTCGGCCTCATTCCGCTGGGATTCCACCCGATCGATGATATCTTGGGCTCTAAAGATCTCTTTCTGCGCATTATCGAGTTGCAGTTTGTACAGTTTAAGTTCCTCACGGAGTCTCGCCAATTCGAGGCGTTCAGTGGGGATGAGGGGTGCGTCGATTTCGCGGACATCTTCCCCTCGGGAGACGATGTGTGCTTGGAGGTGACTGCTCCCAGACCCGTCTGTAGTGGTCTGTGAGCGCTGATGCTCATTGGCGAAGTGACCCCTTCGGGAGTTGTTTGACGTACATCAGTACTATGATATCGCACCTAGGGAACCAAATGAGCCACAATACCTTTGTTCGTCGTCGATATCAGCAGGTATCATTGGGTATCGGTAAAGACGCAATACCAGTGTGTGGTCAACTGTCTGAGGAGGTGAAGAGGAGCATTGCCTTGGGCGCAAAGCCTTGCGGGCGGAAAAGGTGGCGCTGCGGGAGGAGCGCACAAATTGAAGGTATACACGGGGGTTTATGACATTTTTTCAATGTGAAAATGGCAAAAGTGATATGAAAATTTAAACATTTTCGCTGTTTTTGGCATTTTCAATACACTTCAAATATACACTTTAAGTAAGAAAATGACATTCACCCCGGTGTGGTATGCCTCGTGCAAGAACCACTGAGAATTCATTGTCTACAATCAGCGAATGTAAGCGCTGAGGAAAGAAGTCATTCTGCGATTATGCGAGCGATACGAGTGTGAGGCAGTCATGCCCAGAACACGTGCCCTCGGCATGGTGCGTAAAACCTCAGGGAGTCAGTCCGTGGAAAGCCTTGTATGAGGCTCATCTCTGAGAAGATTGATCAGGATCAATCAGATCAATACTGCCGCGATACACGAGGCAGGCACGTGTCAGCGAATACGGCGGGTGCAGGATATCTGCACATCGATGATACGGAGCATCCGTATTCGAGTGCGAGTTGTGATGGTGAATGGCCACACGATCGTGTGCTAGCGTGACGTCAGGTGGGGTTTTGGTTTTCTCTGAGGGGTAGGTAGTGGTCGAAACATTGACTGATGGCAGCTGGTCAATATTCCTATCGACAAAATGTTGCTGCCTCGGTACGTTGTTGACAGTGATATACAGCAACCGAGGGTGCCAACGTTGTTACGAACAAGAAAAAAAAAGACAGAATCTTTTGACCCAAAACAGAAACAGTTGTTTGGCAACGACTTGAAAAACAAACAATGTCATCCGCTACGCACCGCTTGGCGATAAGCAAATACGATAGCTGAACAGGATGATTCGAGGGTAGAAAAAAAGATTCAACAGGTGTTGACACCGAGTTCCGGTTGCTGTGTTTTCTCTTAGCGGTTGGTCGCGTGCCACGTCGGGTCAGAAGTGCTTAGTCAGCAGACCAATCATATGAGAAATCTTGAATTTCCTGATATGGACGTACAGGCTTGGAACGAAGAATCCCTTTTTGCGGTACTGCGCAACGAAGGGGCCAAAGTACGGGTAGAAAGTCTACTCATTGCTATTTCTTTGTCGGCGTTGTATTTGACGGTGGGCAAGCTCTTGCTCGAATTCACGAGCCCTTAATCCACCAAATACCCTATTGGACCATCGGTAAGCTTATCTATCAGAATTTCCGACCCTCCTTATCGCAGTGCCTTCAACAAGGCCTTATCGTTGTTCGTTTACAGCATACCCCCGAAAAACCCGCCATGTCTCACGGTTCCTATACTTCTCAATCACAATCCATCATGACAGAGGAAGAAGAGGACTGGGAAGACTACGTCAAAGGAGGCTACCATCCCGTCCACATTGGCGACGCCTTCTCAGACGGTAGGTATATTGTTGTCAGAAAGCTCGGCTGGGGCCATTTCTCGACAGTCTGGTTGGCCAAGGACACAAAGTAAGCGAGCGCCAGTGTCCCCGTGACCCCATTTTTATTTCTTATTTATTCCGTTCAAAAATCAGGCTGAACCGCCATGTCGCCCTCAAAGTGGTCAAATCCGCCCCAAGGTATACGGAGACCGCGCTGGACGAAATCAAGCTCCTACAACGCCTCATCACCTCTTCCACGCCTCCGGTTCAGCCTACTCCTGAGAATCCGAACCCGGCACCCTCCCCTTCACAAACTCATCCTGGCCGGTCCCACGTTATATCCTTCCTTGACCACTTTAAACACAAGGGGCCAAATGGCACGCACGTCTGCATGGTGTTCGAGGTCCTGGGCGAAAATCTGCTTGGTCTCATTAAGAGGCATCAGAACAAAGGCGTTCCCATGCCTTTGGTGAAGCAAATAGCCAAGCAGGTGTTACTCGGTTTAGACTACATGCACCGCTGTTGCGGCGTCATTCACACCGGTCAGCACTTTTTTGTTTTGGAGAAATGCACGGGCGGACAATAACTTTCCACCCAGACTTGAAACCGGAGAATGTGCTCATCTGCATTGACGATGTCGAGTCTATCATTGAAACTGAGACGGCCGCCGGTGCCAACACTCCTCCGCCTCCCTCGCGATTAATTGGTGTGCCACCCTCCAAAGGGCGTGGAGGCAATCAGACTCCACGCTCGGAGTCGGTCTTCATCCACGGGTCACGACCGCTCCCGTCCCCGTCCTCGTCGTTGTCCTTTGGTAGCAGTCCCAAGCTAGACAAACTTGCGTTTGGCATGAGCAGGATAGATGGTGAAGCAACGTCGAAGCCCGGCTCCCTTGGCTCAGGCTCCCTCACGAAAGAGAACTCCTCTGGATCCGCCCCCACCGCAGCCATAGGTATTTCAGAAGCAAGTTCAAGTTCCAGGCGAGCGGATTCCACCGAGGTTACTGCACAACGAATCTCAGACGTTTCCCTGGATCCCGGGTTTGACAAAATGACATCACCTCACCCAGCGCACCCGCCTGGACCATCACTGCTCACCCAAATGGCGCCTCACCAACCCACGCCCAGTACCTCGTCCCCCCACACGCAAACCCCATTGACGAAGCCTGCTGGTTCAGGTGATCTAGTTTCCTCAGACCCCAAGCTTTCTACATCCATCATGTCCGGAGAATCCCCCCAACCAAGCTTCGCCGATACGTCAACGACCTCGAGCATGCTTGAAGGCATGGAAAAAATTACGGTCAAGATTGCGGATCTAGGAAATGGTACGTCATGATGGACTCTTCTTGGAACGTTTTTTCTTCAGTCCTTATGTCTCATCCCTTTAGCGACATGGACGGAACACCACTTTACCGACGACATACAAACTCGACAATACCGCTGTCCCGAAGTTATCCTCGGCGCGAAATGGGGTTCGAGCGCCGATATTTGGAGCGTCACGTGTGTGGTGAGACGGCTTTCACACGTGGCGCCATGTGATTCTCGCCTGACTGACCATACACATGTCCCAACGCCCGACAGATCTTTGAGCTCATCACGGGTGGAGATTATCTGTTCGATCCGGCTTCAGGGTCACGCTACAGTAAAGACGACGACCACATTGCCCAAATCATGGAACTCATCGGCGAGTTTCCTAAAGCGATTGCGTTTTCCGGTAAATACAGCTCGGAGTTCTTCAATCGAAAGGGTGCGCGTGCTTACCAAACCGTCGTGCATTTCGCTCACAGTGGCTATTTCCCTCCATCCTAGGTGAATTACGGCATATAAACAAGTTACGTTTCTGGCCCATCGAGTCTGTCTTGCATGACAAGTACTTGTTCCCGAAAGAAGAAGCAGATGGCATTTCTGCATTCCTATCGCCAATGTTGCGTCTCTTCCCGGACAGGAGAGCCAAAGCTTCTGATTTGATCCATCACCAATGGCTCGAGGGGATCGTCGTCCAGGGCGAGATAGACATCATCCGCCGTGCGGAGGAAGACGAGGCTACCCGTCGACGAAATGTGCAACTTCAGATCACTGGTGGGAACGAGAACCCGATTCCAAAGGCGGATGCGGACGCGATGAAACCCGTCGAGGAGGATACCGGCGCAGGCGAACCCGAGCGAGAGCAAGAGCAGGAAGAGTCGGCGCCCCAGCCCGCACATCAGCCACCCATCCTATCCGCACCTCCGACCGCGTCCAAACCTACATCCAAGTCCTAATCCTTTCTCGCAACGCACCGCCCTCGCACTCCTGTGCTTTGTTTACCTCATCCCCGTGCCTTGGAACATTACATGTCTCGTGCCGATATGGCCTTTTTTTTTGTCTCCGAGCTTATCTTCTACGTTTACGCCTGATCTCCACGACACCATTTACGCGCGCATCTTGCTTGCTCCGTTTCCCCCATCTTTCCTGTCTTTTTCCCCTTTTTGTTGTTCTTTTTCCCGCTCTCCTGTTGTCTCTTTTTCCCGTCACGGCGCATCCCAAACGTAGAAATATACCAAAGAATGCAGCTAGAAAGGACCAGCCTCAGGGGCTTCGTCGTTAGACTCGTCGTTGTCGTTGTTGTAAGGCGGTTTGTACGTCCACGTGTACTAATACTATATCTGTTTTCTCTTCTCTTTTACCGATGCGGAAGCCGTTGGTGTCGGGGGTGTTGGTTGGCAAGTTGTCAAGTTGAAACGGGTTGACTTGCATATTGGCCGTTGGTGACGTCACCAAGGCGGAGCCGCGTTCCCGACTCGGACGGACGTCACGCGGGGCGTGGCCACGTCGCCGTCTTCGTTCCCGAGTCGACCTGAAATCTCGACGCTCGAAGCGCCAACTCAGTGGACGATTTCAGTTAACGTGCGTTCGCGACGCGTTTCAGGTGGCACGGCACGGGCTGGTAATATTTAGATCGCGTCTTGGATGCTTTGGAGGCGGAGGACAATCTACTTCCTAGTGGGACCAGAGACTCAGTAGTCCGAACGTCTCGTATCGATCTTGTATTCACATGCACGACTTTAAGTGTCCCACTCAATTCCCCTAATTCACGTGTCAAAGTCTGCAGAGTGTGTCGTTTGGATGAAGCAGAGCACGATCGTGGCCCGGCTTTCCACTGTACATTCTATGTATGTATTATGGGGACCGAAGGATAAATCGTTTCGCTTGCCTTGTGCAGAAATTGTCGGCGCAACACAATTGCAAGAGTGTTGAAAATCGCTGCGCGGCTAATCTCCTTCAAGTTGCGACACATTCACTGTGACCGTCGATTATGAAAGGAACCACGACCGCCCTCCTGGAACGGGTACATACGGCCCTCCAAACTCTTTTGGGCTCCAGTGTTTAAGGATAGGAGTTTATTTGTCCCTGTTGACGTTTAAACTGATGCGAGCTTGGTCCGAAACGAGCCGCCCATTCTGACTTCGGACACATCACCGATCGCTTCAGCCATACCATAGTCACAAAAAACCGATTCTAGGACAGAGAACAGTACAACGGTCAGTAGCTCAAGGGTACGGCTTTACCAAGCGTGCATACTTCTTGGATGCGCGTAGAACCAAAACAAGACACAATCAATGTTAGACTTATTCCGCCTTCAAAAAGGCCGGAATGTAAGCATCAAACCTACCCAAAACGCATCGGCATCCAACGCGCGCGATCGTGCAACAGGTGAGCATCAGACCTAATATTTTTTCGTGATTTGCCAATGACTCATTTGGCCTTGCTGCTTCGCCCAGTCTCCGATAAACAGCGTCGTCTTGAGCGGATAATACTGACATTTATAACCATTGATTGCATAACCGTCCTCGTGTTTTAGGCATTGAGGAGGACAAGATCACACGTGGGTGGTGCCGACGTCGGGCTCAGGGAAGGACGCTCCTTGACGCCGGTCCGGTCCTAACGTCCACCGGTTGACCCATCGCTTTTGTTCCAGGAAGCACGCCGAAATAGACACACCAACCACGCTTGACGTACTTTGGGACGGCTTTCGGGGACGATCGGGAGGACGGCATGCCGAGGGAACTCCGATATTCAAACGTCGCGATAATAAGTATATACCGCGTCGGACGAGATAAAGTTCATGATACACGCTGGTGGGACGACAGACGCCAGATGCGATACGACAATGGAGGGCATTGGCATCGAGACCGAGAGAGGACGATGCGCTACTAGAGTGGGATCCGAGAATGATTCGAGTGGCGACGACCGCGCTTCAATAATCTGAACTGTCAAACGTTCTTGATAGATGGAAAGGTGGAGACTGCTCCGACGTCTGTCGTGGGGTACGCATGGATTTAATTATCTCGCGCGACGACACGCTGCTGGGTGAGGTCCACTCTGACCCTCGTGGCCACCTTCCAATTTTTCCTTTATATATCGCGAGGGCATAGTCGTTCTTGAAGGACGGGTTGGAGCGCAACGGTAATAACCTTCAGCTTCCACGAGGAAGTTGGCCACCTCGAACGGATGACCGTAATGGGTCGAGGTCAGCCTCAGGGTAAAGTCCGGTCGTGGAGTTGAAGGGCATTCGAACCTGAGATGAGCGTGTTAGTTCGGGCCCGAAGACACCGAAACGCGATAGGGTCCAAAAAGTATCGGGGAAAATGGCGGTTGACATTGAAAGCTCGGGTTTTGACTTCGGCTATGGCCAAGCACGACAGGTCAGAGCGAATCGGACTATAGTGACCTCGGCGAGAGGCAAGATCACACGGAGCATGCTGTGAATGCGTGGGAAATTGATGCCATCCACCCCCTAACTTGAACGTGTTCGCCGGGTCCTGAAGGATACCTATGATCCGACTCGTTGCTAGTAGGCGCCAGAAATGCAGTGCGAGCGTGTCGTCCAGGATACGATCTTCATCATTACCGTATATCCATGGCTCCGTCAACGCATCATTGACATCATTGACATCCTAGTAGATCATGCCATCATTCGTTCGCTCGACCGAAAGGTCGAGCAGTGAAAACTACAAACGCAGTTCTTTTTTTCTTAACGGCCACAAGGCGCTGTCTCTACAGCGATTGACTTGCAACGTCTTAGGGACTACATAACGAACCGATCTAGTATTGTTGGTGAAAGTTCTTGTTATCGTTCCGAAACGAACCCCCGTCCGGCATCAAGCGATCCAAAACTACATGTTTGTATTTCATTCCACCCCAGAAATTGAACAAGACCCGAGTCGATAACACCATCAAGAAGAGATTCACGCTATTGTACAGCAGACCGTTCTGTCCTCCCGGCTTGAGGTTTACTGCCTATGGTGAACAAGGCGTTACTTGTTGGCATGAAGAGTCCAACTTACAGCATGGCAGCATCCATCCTTGGAAGGGACACCGGTACGTTGCCAGTTACAGTTCGGATCCAGCGGGACACTGCTCACCCCCACCTTTCTGACGGTGAAAATGGATTGCTGTTGACACGTAAAGCCAGACTTACAGCATGAAATAGCCGAAAAAAAATAGCCGGAGCGACATAGCATGTAACCTGCCATGACGGTGAACATGCACTAGTACTTGTTGACATGGAAAGTTAGACTCACAATCGCAGGTGAATTCGAAACTGTCCTTGGAAAGTACACCGCGCTGCAAGTTCTCAGCTGGCAAGGCGTTGACAACGGCGAGCGCAGCCAAACCAGAGAGGAGAACGGAGAAAGAGAAATGCATTACGATCGAGTTGTGAATCTGGACACTAGCGCTTGGGCTCGGGTGCTTGGTCGACTGGGGGAGTCAGCAGGACATATTTATTATACCTTTCGACCAACGGGCGTAACTTGTAAGTAAGCAGCAGTCTCATTGGGCCAGTGTCCATTTGGAATTTCGTTTTGCGCCGCTTATTCCCGTTCTCGTAGTGGAACGTCGAACTCAAGCTCATGGTGATGATCAGACGGCAGGTCTGCACATCGGGTTACAACCCCGTCCACTTGTTGGTGCGTTGTGGGCCGTGCGGTGGTTGGGGCAGTGATCGCTGAGTCGAGCACAGGTCCCGGCCCGGCGCCTCGAAAGACACGATGTGCATACCTGAAGTCCAACGCATCAATTATATCATCCTATCTATCACTCAGGTACTCGCTGCTCGGCCTTTCGGTCCAGGGCCAGGGCCAGGCCACACCTCGAATGGGCGCTGTCTCTGCAGTAACTGGCAATCAACATCTTACTGACTATATGACGAACCGATCTGGTATCGTGTTATCGTTCTGAAACGAACCCCCCGTCGGGCATCAAGCGATCCAAATGCTTGTATTTCATTCCACCCCCAAAACTGCCAGTGAACACGACATCGAGAACACCGTCAAAAAGCAGTTTACACCATTGTCCCCGCCGGCTCGAGATTTACCCCCTATTATCATGGTGAACATGCGTTACTTGCTGGCATGAAAATTCGTACTTACACCGGGGTTGACACGAAAAGCCAGACTTACAGCATGAAATAAACGAAAAAGACTCGCCGAAAAGACATAGCTTTAAACCTGCCATGATGGTAAGCGTGCGCTGCTTGTTCAAGTACAACTGAGCACTTCCTCGGAAAGGACACCGCGCTGCAAGTTCTCAGCTGGCACGTTGACAACCGCAAGCGCAGCCAGACCAGACAGCAGAACGAAGAAAGAGAAATGCATTATGATCGAGTTGGAAATCTGAACACCTGCCGTTAAGTTCGAGTGCTTGGTCGACAGGGGCCGTCAACAGGACGTATTTATTAATATTAGACCTTTCGGCCAACTCTCACTATCGACGAATGGTCCATGGTGGGCGTAACCTGTAAATAAGTAGCAGTCTCGCTGGGCTAGTGTCCGTTTGCAACTTTGTTCTGCGCCGCTTATTCCCGCTACGGTGGTGGGACGTCGAATTCAAGCTGTGAGTGGACCATGATGGTGACGATCAGACGGCAGGTCTGGACACCGGCGTGTTACAACCCCGTCCATTTGCCACTGCGTTATAGGTCGCGCGGTAATTGGATGGGTCCGTGATCGTTGAGTCGAGCACAGGTCCGGCCCGGTGCCTCCAAAGACACTATGTACATACCTGAAGTCCTGTCAAACGAGTATGTACTCGGGGTTGACTTTATAAATCAGTCACGATGGCTCGGAGTTCAAGCGCTCAAGGCAGTTCAGTGGCACAGCACAAAAGTGATACATACTGTGGTGGACCCGTGACTTGCTCGGGAGACCGGATCAGATTGTAGGGGCCTCTGCAGGGTTGCCATGTCAACCATCGAGTTGTGGTCGCGACCCGTGGCTTCGAGGCTCGAGCAGTGATCGTGCACTGATTGACTTTGACGGATAAAGTAAAAAGTGAAGTGCTGCAGATGCTTGTACCTGAATTTGACAGCGTTTGCTCCTTGGCTTTTTATGAATGAATGAAATAAAACTTTCACCGTCAAGTTGGCTCAGCGCTAAGCGCTAGGTAGTCACGGCGTACGTTGGGCGTCGAACCAGCCCTGTCGATGCTCTCGTGAATGTGGCAGGGTCCAGCGATTGTGGCGCACTGTGAGAGCCAGACGCGTGTTGGGCTAGACTCGTCCCGGCCCGGGTGACTCTTCTTACTTTCTACTCGTCGCCTTCTAGGTCTGCTCATGGCGTGCGTGTGTACGTGTATTCTGAGAATCGAACTCGTAAACGACTCGCCTCAAGCCTCACGCTCGTTTCCTTGCAGCGTCTAGCTCGTCCTTCCCACAACAATAAAACTTGCACCGTGCCCTCTGACGCCGACGCCGATGAAATCGGCTCTACGGACCAACCGATCAAAGTGCGGGCCACGGCAACGTCCATCATCCATGGGACAACGACGGGACGTACAACGGTACATATATGTATGTATGTATAATTTTGGCCTCGCAAGTCCCAGTGCCTGCAAGTCTAGACCCGTCGGTGACCAAATCCGTCACATTCCTCCGCGCGCCAAGCCATCTTACTTATGACGTGCGTATATTTGACGCCGCCATCACGGATGCTGACCCAAGCGAATTCAAACTTGTACATTCACTCGAGTTGGGCCGGGGGTGCGTGTACCGTCAACCTTGATAACGCGGTCTAGGCTTGGTTACATCCTGGGATAAGAGGCAAGTGATAACAATAAGAACATTAACATCACGTCGCAAGAACTTGCTGTACGGAGACAAGGCGGAGCGTGGCGCAATGTGCAACACGCAATCACCCCATCACGACGCTCATACATATCCAGTACTCGTAGGAATATTCCTTTTTCCACTCACAGGATGTACGTTTATCCATATCCCATTCCATATTCCATGCGATATGGAATTGCACTGCCAGGCTATGTATAATGTAGTATCAATACGGTGCGGTCAATGTTGCCCGTGTTTACAGTGGCGCTGTGCTCCGTCACGGTAACTGTCTCCGAAAATCCAAATCGGCCCCAATCACCCATCGTTATATCCATTCTCAACGTGCATCGTGTCCATCATGTACGACCGTATCGTGGTATCGTGATAGAGCCGCTTTATTCCGACCATCAATGATGGCTGTATTGATCAGAGGCCTAGAGGAGGCATTGAAGGTGACGTTTCCCCACTTGGATATCAATTTCTCTTTTCCAGAGTATGAAGGGGAGGAAGCGCGGCGTGAGTTGGTATGCACTATTTACGCCCTCAGCCCACCCACCCACATTGAGATTGAGATTCGAATGGCACTGGAGCCCAAGGACGTCACGGCACACGCGTTGTCGACGTTGTGCACTCCACTCATTGCGAACACCAGGGTAATATTACACTGCGATGGCGTGCTCAAACGACACGTGACGCGTGATATCATGTGCAAGATAGACTCGGACCCTTGCCTCCTCCCCTAGGCTAGATGGATTTTTCGACACACGCTGGGATGACCCTACACACGAGTGCACTACATATCGAGTCTCGACGCCCACACCACCCGTTATCGGCGTTTCCCAGCATCAACAGTCCGATCGCCCGTGATAGGGATCATCCGTCCACCCTGTCATCGTCTCATTGGGCTCCTGTCGTCCGTCCCAAATCGAATCGCCAGTCGAGTTCAAGCGAGACCAATTCGGTACGACACCATGGGCTCGGCGTCGGATGTCATCGGTCAACGTGGACCTGCCCACGCCTGCCAGCGTGTCACATCGATATGATCCGTCCTAGAGGCGATTGTTGATATCCGGCTAGGAAATCCACGGATACCCCGAGTCGAGACGCTATCGGACTCGACGTGTCCGTTGGATCGGTTTGGACTTTTGGGGATGCGCTTCTGACGGACGCAGTCTCCAATCTCTGGGAACGCGCGCCCGTGAGTTTGGGATAGTGCCGTTAGAATGCCAGCTCGATGGGTGAGGACCGCTGGACGTATGGGCGAGTAGAGTGGAGGGATTGCCAGGTCACGAGCATTCTTCTTCGTTTGGGTAAATCAAACGGGGTGACGTCGAGGTTGACTTCTTCTTTTCGTTCTTCTTGTCGTGCATCATCATCCTATCACGGGGAATAACATATCGTCGAGCCCAACGCGCTGGCGGGATTGACACTCTCGGTCCCGTGTGATGGAGGTGCTTGCAGTGTGCTTGCCTGTGCTTGCGGGGCGTCCTCCCCGATCCACTTGTATGCCGAGCGCTCGCGTCCGAGGGGTTCGGCGACTTGAAGAAACCGAGCAGCTGTCGCGGGACGATCTCGTGCCTAGGGGAAGAAGCTAAGAACGATGATCTTTACATTACTTGTCCTGCCAAATGCACTGCTCGACGCAAAAGTTTCCGACAGGATGGCGATTTTTTCGGAGGCACGCGCCAAGAAGGAACTGGGAAAGGAAATGGGAAAGGGGGGATGATGTCGCGTCCACACCCACAACCTCCTCACGGTTGTATGAGACTGGGATTGAAGAGTGGAATGGACACGGCCCCCGTTTCCCGCACGTATGAAACACTTGTCCAAGTATGTCTACATCGACCATGGAATTTGGAATTGGTCGTCCACGTCGGGTACGGAGCATGTCCGACAAACAAGCTCTGTGTAGAGAGTGTGTGAGATTTGAGCGGAAAACAACAATCCTGTCCCCGCAATACCCGCACATATTTACTCAGGCACACAGCGGGGACGGCCGATGCCATCATATCATGATCGTTCGAGTACACTCACGGCATTATGATGGTCGCTGTTATTTTCATTCCGCAGCGCGTGCCAAGACCGAGTGGTTGGCAGGGAGGCCCCAGGCTCTTGCTCGACTGTGAATGATACATTGGGTTCACGAGGCGTCCAGGATTCCTGCGCGCAAATTCAGCTCCCATCGATAAGGGTCGAGACGCACACGTGCGTAGGAAGTAGGTGCTGCGAATGAAATCCAACCAGCCTGCGTAGCGGCGATCGCAGTGCTTTGGGTCCGAGCAATTTAGTAAAATGACCTTGGTTTCAGCGGATGTGACCGTGCGGTGCTGAGCGTCAAAGTGTGACATGGATCACTGCATCAAGGACGGACGTCAATCATTTGCCTTTTAGCAAGGGGCAAAAGGGCGTACCTGGTGTACATAGCTCTCGAGGATTGACCCGCGCCGACGCCATCCAAGGTGTGCCTTGTACTGGACGGCCGTATTCGGAAATGTTGGTCGTGATCCACGGCGTACTGTACCTGTCATACAGCCGAATGAAAATGGGTACAGCTGAGTTGGATTGTGGGGTAACGTAAAAAGGAGGTTTTTTGTGTCTGCTTGAAGAGGAAAGATGGTGATTGTCCAGGCACGAAGGGACGAAATGAGAGGTCGAGTCGAGCGCTCCGTCAATTCGGAGTGGGCGGTCTGTACAACGAACATCATGGGGCGGCTTCGCTACGATCGCTTCGATCTGGTGCTTCTCGAGGGTGAAACAGTTTGTGACATGGAAGTGATGGGTTGCTTGTTCACTTGTCATAATCTGCTGCGTCTCCGATTCCATTCAACTCGATGGCAAACTTTTTGGCTATGTCAGTATGTCCGTGGGTCACGGAGAAATGTGAGACGGGTTTCGCGATATGGGCGCGGTATAATTGGAAAAAGGTAGACAATGTACACGACGTAGCAGAAGAAGCTTGCCACGTCAGCGTGATCACGTAATGAACGCATGGATGTGTACACGCGCGACGAGTACGGAGCCACAACGGCTTGGAATCGGCATGAGAGGTCGCCGGGGGGTCGTTTGGGGGGTCTCACCTGCGCTAAGCGTTGACAGGTGTCAGTACGGCAGTGTTACGGCGTGACGATGGTGCCGGTGCCGTAGCTCGGCGGGCTGTTCCTGAACCAGAACACCGGCTCCAATTCCAAGTCCGACGAGTGCGTGCCTTAATTGAGCGAAGAGTCGCCAAACCTTTTTTTTTTTTTCCTGATTTCAGGCACCCATTTAGAAGTGTTGTTCCTCTTTACTCGCCCCATGGACGACGACTCGAAACCGTCCGCCCTCGACGCAAACTCAGTCGAAAACACCCAGCAGTCAAATACCGACCCTTGCGATCAAAAATTATCTCCCTCTTCTGACATGGCCCTCGTCGCTCCAAACAACCCCCCCCTCCTCCCTGCCAACCCGCCCCCCAACGCCGGCGTCGCAAAACGCTACCGTCCTGCACCAGCAAAGACCTTCCAGTGCAGAGGTTATGGCGAGTGTCGCATGGTCTTCAGCAGAAGCGAACACCTCGCCAGGCACATTAGGTAGGTCCCAGGCACTTATCCCCGTCCCTCCCCGTTCGATCTGTTTTATCCCCGTTCAGGAAACACACTGGCGAACGCCCCTTTACTTGCCATTGCTCTAAACAGTTCTCCCGCCTCGATAATCTGCGCCAGCATGCTCAGACAGTGCATGCAGATAAGCAGGACCACAATGAGAGGATGATGCGCGAGCTCACCTCCCTCCATGCATCCATGGCCGCAGCCAACAAGGTTGGGCAGACAAGGGGAAAAAGGAACCAGGCTGCGATCAGCGTCGCAGCCTCGGCTCCCACCAACACCTCCCAGGACCCCACCATGCGCCATCTGGAGCATGTCAAGGAGGAAGACATCAATCCCGCTTCCATTCCGATGCATCAGCGTCCAGGAACCAGCACTGGCTATGAAGCCGGCGAAAGCGTCATGTATGACAGTTGGGACACTGACGTCGACCGTGGCGATCCGCGGCCTCCCAACAACCATTCCTTTCGTGACTCCAGCCAGTCCTTTCGTGTCCCCCCAGCATCAAATTCATCATTCTACGGGCAGCAGTCGCAGTCCTTTCTCGCCTTCACCAACCCACTCAGCCTCGGGATCGCCGCACGGGATGGTGGCTCAGGATCAGGCAACTCCCGTCCACCAACTGCAGGTGGTCCAGACTCACATCCTCGAACACTCCCGCCCCTCGCAGCAGTCGTCTCCGCAACAATCCCCCCTCCATCCACCCAACAGTTCCCCATCCCACCACAATCCACACAACACATACTTCCCCTACCAGGGGCAGCTGCATTTAGAAGACCTGCAACAGCCAATCGCCCAGGCACAGCTCCCGCATCATACTTCTCAAAACCTGCCTACAATGGAGGGCCTGGATTGGTCCATCAACCAGAATTATCCCTTCCAGTCTATGGACGTAGCAGCGAACTGGCAGCGGCAGCAGCAGCAACAGCAGCAGCTTACCAGCTCAACGCATTCGAGGCAGCAGATTCACCACCATCCCCAACAGCAGGTTCTTACGACTCCCCGTTTTCCTTCCACCCACCGGCACTCTCCGAATCAGCAGGCTATGGCGGGTCCGTCGAACCATCACCAAGCAACCCTCGGAAGCGACCTTTCTCGGGAATCGACGGACCCCAGGATGAGGGCCCACGTCGAGAGCCAAACAGCGGGATACCTGGATCTAGCGAATACGAATACGGGACAGAGTCACGGCCTCAGTCTCGACGGCTCACCGTCCTGGAACTCTGCAATGACGCAGATGCAGATGGCGGAGTACGAGCATTTTTACCGAGCGCAGTCGGAACAGCTTCACGGCCAACTACCTCCTCTGGACTTGTCTCATCAGCATCTGCCCTCGCACTCGTCGATCGGACTCCACTCGCCGGCCACGCACTACTCCCAGGAGCTCAGCCGACAGCAGCTCCAGCAGCTGCGTCAGCAACATGTCCGTCTGGAACAGGCCCGACGGCATTCGTTGGGGGGGGAGTATTTGCATCACTTCGGCGGGACACACCATCCCCATCCACAGCAGCAGCAGCTGCAACAGCACAACTTCTCGCCGCTCACCGAGGAAACTTCACGGCTGCACCTTTATCAGATGCATCGCGGAGCCCACGATCCCAACCAGGCACCACTGCCTTCGCCGCCGTTGCTCGATCCGTCACCATACACTCAGGGTCGTCATCTCCATCCTCAAATGCAGCGCCATCACCCGCACTATCTCGCCGAGGAGAACCACAACGCGAAGTACGATCCCCCGTTGCTGCAGCGTACTCCCCCGCTGCGGTTGGAATGAAAGTGTAACGGTGGAAAAAAAAAAGTGTGCTTTAATTCGTATATCCAACTCTTTCTGGTAATTATGGTCGTGAACAGTGGTCTCCTCCTCTCCGTGTAGTGTTTGTCTCAGTTCTTTTTGCTTTCTTACTTGACAGTGCGATGTCCATCTCACGAGCGCAAGTACCTATCTCCATATTCCTTGTTTTCGTATACCAGCTCACTTAATAGTGTTTACCCCGATACTGTGCATATTCATACGATGATAGTCGCTGTTTGTCTTTTTTTTTAACTGTTGACATGCGGAATCCACTTGTCTTATTCTTTTTCGATGTAATATGTGAAGACGATGGTGTAATGTCATTCTAATATTGTTGCGAGCGAGAATGGATGGTTTGTCGCACCGGTTGGCCGGTTACAGCTGTCCCCGATGTCAATGGAATTCCCATGAATTGATTATCCGGTGAGAGTCACTGGCTGATAACGGTGTCGCGTGATTGTCTCGATGTTCACTTGGGTTAAGGGCGGTTGACATGAAATCATGATATGAATACGGTATGGTCCAGGTGGGGGTCGAGGGCAGTGAGGGGGAAGCGGAACCGCGATCAGACTCGGCGTCCATGATGCCACTTTGGTGCAAGCGTCGAGGGCGAATCTCACCGAGGGAAATCTAGGTCGACTATAGCTTGCGACACCGCTGCTCCAAGGTACGAGGTAACTGTCTGATTTCCTTGCTTCATGTTACAGCCTGAATCAAGGCTTCGAGTCGGGACGTGTTCCTGGGCGGACGTATCGAGCGCGAATCTCGGTGTCGGACGCCGGACGCCGGGGTGTGCGAGGGGGTGGAACGGGTGCGAGGGTCGGATAGGGATATGTCGTGAAGAGGAATTCCCGTTTGAAAACTGTCTTAGCTTGATTTGGGGTGGTGTAAACAAGTGCAAAGCGCGAATGGGAAAAAATCTGCCGTCCATCATATAAACGCCTGCGCGAGTCATGTTGCGCACCATGTACGTGGTTTCTCGTGTCGGGGATGGCTACTCATCATCGACGATGCTAGAAAACCGCGGAATGCGAGGTCCAAGCGGGCTTTGGAAGCTAGAGAACCAAAGGAGGTCGAGGATGCGCGGACGGCGATATTCGTGCGCGGTACACACGCGGGCGAGGTCGTGCAAAACGCCATGAAAGAGCTGGTACGTCCCACCCCCGTTCGTTCATGCGTGGGTGTTCAAGAAAAACAGATGGCACTCAAGAGACCCCACGCGATCTCGTTTTCGAAAAAGAACGACGTGCGTCCGTTCGAGGACGTGTCCTCGCTCGAGTTTTGGGCACAGAAAAACGACGCGTCGATGTTCGTCGTCGGACAGTCGAACAAGAAACGGCCGAACGGGCTGGTGATCACGCGGACGTTTGACGGGCGGGTGTTGGACATGTGTGAGCTCGGTGTGGACGGGTTCGTGAGCATGACTGCGTTCAAGGTGCGTGCATGGGTCACACGATGGTATTGTGCTCATCACACGTGTTATAGACGCCGAAATCGACACCGGGACATAAACCCATGATGCATTTCGCGTCTGAACTATTCGATACGCATCCGCGCTATGTACAGCTCAAGTCTCTGCTGATGGATTTGTTCAACGGGGAAGTGGTCGAGTCGGTGTGTGTTGCTGGATTGGAACATGTGATTAGTGTGACGGTGGGACCGTCACTGGGGACGGGGGCAGGACAGGATGATCCGAAGCAGCTGCCCAAGGTGCACGTGCGGACGTATACCGTGAAACTGGAGCCATCAGGAACGCGCGTGCCCCGCGTGGCGCTGACGGAAATGGGACCCTGCCTCGATCTCTCATTGCGGCGATGGCAAGAGGCGGATCCGGAGATGTGGAAGGCGGCGATGAGACGGCCCAAGTTGAAGAAGCAGGACGTGGAGAAGGGATTGGGGAAGCGGAAAAAGAACGTGGAGGTGGACGAGATGGGAGATGTACGGGGACGGGTGCACGTGGCGAAGCAGGACTTGGACAAGTTGCAGACGCGGAAGATGAAGGGGCTAAAATCGGGGGTGGACGGGGAATCAGAGGACGAGGAGGAGCAACGGCGGAAAAGGACGCGGCGCTGATTTGGCGTGTCGAGCCCGCTTCAGATTACGTAAACACAATCCTCCACGATGATGATCCAATGAAAATTCTCATGGGAGCGTCGCCAGCACCGTCAACGATCTCACCGTAAAACCGTCAGAGGTAAACGACAAAGTCTCTCCTCGTCCGATACTTAGATATTGGCTCGACAGCTGCGCATCGGCGAGCCAATCGTACATCATGGCTACACCCTCTTCTAACAATCGTGTGTACAGCATTTTCCCATTCAGTGTTCATTCACCGACCCTCCATCACAGCACTCCTTCCCTTGCCCACTTCTGCTTCGTAAGTTTGCACTCCTTGTCTACATGTCTCGAGAATTCAGTCGTCGTCGTTGCCAGGGCTTCGAGTCAGAGCTCTTCAGCAACGCCTGCGACTCCCACCACTACCCCCACCACACAAACGACTACGACATCTAATGCTGCGACGTCTACCTCGGCGACGTCCTCTGCCTCTTCGACGACGTCCTCTTCTGCGACGACTTCTACGCAGTCGTCATCCTCCTCGACTGCCGGTTTAACACCGGTGGCCACCCCGTTCGTCACGACATCCGGAGACCAGGTCATCACCTCCACCTCGTTCGTTGTCGCCAGCACAACCCCCACCCCGGCAAACAACTCCACGACCTCCAACTCGTAAGTGCCACATTATTCTTTACCGAGGGCACGGACCTTGATGCGCGGCGATCTGAACTCACCTCACTTGCCTCTTAGGTTCTTTGCCAACAAGGGTGCAGTCGCGGGCGTCTTCACCGTTGTGGGCTTGATCGTCGTGGCCCTCATCGTCGCGTTCGTGGTCAACGCGATCCGGCGGCGTCGCGCCGAGAATTTCGACAGGGACGTTGCCGAAGCAGCCGCAGAGGCTGCAGCCTCGTCCCGCTCACCCTTTGACGACTATTCATACAACAACTCGGGCAGCAATGGTGGTGGTGGTGGCGGCGGCGGCGGTGCTTATGGCTATTCGGACAACAGCCATGGCACTTTCCAGTTGCCCCCCCTCTCGCCTCACAACGAGGTTTATGGCATGACCGAAATGTCGCAGTTTGACCCATACGCCGCTGGTGCGGCTTCTCTCGCGGCATCTGCTGTCGGTCGGTCGAGGAGCAGGAAAGAGAGCGAGCCTGGTGCGCCGGGCATCGCAGGTGTCGGTGCTGGGACGCTCGCTCGCGAGCCGAGCAAGCGTGCCCCATACCATGCCTTTGCTGGGCCGCAACCACACGAACTCCAAGGCAGCAACGGTACGTTCCGAAGCCGACGCTCGAACCAAGACGTCCTCGAAGCCGCCGGCCTCGGAGGTGCCGGCGTAGCTGCCATCCCGAGCAACAATAACCTCAACAACGGCGCCAGTGGCGCCTTCGTCACCCGCAAACCATCGGAAACCGCACAGAGTACCCAATTTGGACGTTCACAATTTGGATCGATGAGCAGCGGCGGTCACCCGACGCCGCTGCAACCTGGATACCCCGTCGAGTCGTACTACCCCCAGCGCAATGAGTCACACTCTCCGGATCCGTTTGCTGGATACCCGCCTGTCGCGACCGTGTCAAAGTCGCTTCCGAACCCGCACGCGGCGGCACCGTTGCCCTCGCTTACTGGACATCAGTCTGATCACAACGAGGACTTTACCGAGTCGGGTTCTCCGACGGCGTTGCGCTCTGACGAGCAGCGCATGAGCTACCAAGACGATACCGATTACAGCCAGGGACACCGCGTTTTGAGGGTACGTTTCGACGCCGAGCCTCTTCTTTATGCTCACTTCGCGTCTAGGTCGCCAACGAGTGAAAGCCGCACACCTAAATGGACGATGGACATGACGATCGAATTCAACTAGTGCTCCCGATGTTTGACTCTTTTTTGACCCCCAAACGCTCCTTACTTTCTTGCGCGATCATTTATCCCATATGTTGACGGCGCGAGCGCGCGCGTCGATACCCCCCATCTCGTTCCGTTGTGTGTACACCGTAACCCCTCGTTCTTCTGGTGCTTCTGTGCTCCCTACTACCCCCGCTGTCGTAGCGCGCGCGATGCCCACGCGTTCGGATGGGAGGGTCGAGCGCGAGGTCACGGTCTCTTAGATTCCTAGCCTTTTTTCTTTCTCCTCCGTACTTTTCCATCCTTCTTTTTTGTCTTATTCCTATTGTGACTCTATATTATTTATGATGCATGTCCTCCGAGTGTAGTGTTCTGTCCTTAATCGAAACCTCTCTTTTTGCTTCGCTCCTTGCTGTCTTGTTCTGATCTGCGACGCATTGTCATACTAGGGTATTGCCGACTATAACTTGGTAAAAGGACTGCCAGCTTTCGAATCAACAGCATGCAATCCACTCATTTGCCCTCCCCATCCTGACGCTTCCCTTGTTTACGAGGCTTCAACCTATTCCCCGCTTGAATCTGAATCATTTTTGCAAACGATCGTCGGCCGTGCTTCGCGTCTTTTGATGACGGTTGATCACTCAGGCTGTCGTCGATTGCATCACGCATCTCCACCAGGATGTCCGTGAACTCTTGGCGAGTGATAGGCGTCTCCGCCTCAAGGGAATCGACATGGGTCCACCGGAAGCGCTTTCCAAGTTCAGCAATGCCATGCTTGAAACTGCTCGCCACCAGGTCCATCATCGGCAAAGTAGGGGCTAATCCGCTGAACAAGACGGGGCACAGGGGGGATCCATCTGCATTGATCTCCAGTGCTGTAGATCAGTAGGGGGGACATGGACATGCCTCGTGAGTGGCCCAGACAGGGACTCTCACAGCTCTGTTCTCCTTGGCAAAGCGATTGGACATGAGCTTTTGTCGTCCGGGTGTGATAGTTCCCGGGACGAGAACAGGAATGGGGTGAGGGATCACAGGACTTTATAGGAATGGCAACTGGGCCTGCATTCTGATCAGAATCATAGGCAGAATCAGAACTTGAAGCATCAGAGTCAATGACTCGGACAATGGGCCCAGGTTTGCCATATGCACTCCACAAACGTTTTTTGCCACAAGGACCACTGTAGTTGATGCTAATGGTCCAGAGCACCCAGAAGAGATATTCCAGATGATGATGAGGTTGACGAGTTACATGTCTACTTATGCCCTCTGAACCCAGGAGGTCTGTAGCAACAAAACGAATAGTGCTCTATATAGAGAATGGTCAGCAAAAAACAATAGCTAATGGAAACAGTGATTGCTCACTGGCACAAACACCGAGTTATTTGCACACTTTTGATCAGATTGAATGGTTGGGTCCTCCGTTGTCAAACCCCAGTCATGCAACAAACCTGCACGCTCGATGTATCCGCATTGCCCTAGATGGCCATCTTGGTCTTGTTGAGCTTGGGGCCAATCCAGGATGACATCTTCGACATCTAGTTTGGTGACTCCAAGCATCATGTTGTTTGGGATCAAGTCCCAGTCCGAGTGTAAAACACCCTTGCTGATACCGTGAAAGAAGGCTACTAGTAGGCACATAGTCAGATATCCTGTACCCTTGAGAACTGGCAAGCAAAGACCAGGACTTACCACTGACGATATCCAACATGGCATTCAAAAGTTCTCGACGGCAAGAAAACATGGTGATAGGCACACCAATCACGGAGTGATGCATGACGGACCTGTGAATCTGAGGCTCGTGGAAGATGGGGGTGTCAAGGTTAGCTGTGGTGTTCTTGCAGATGTGCTCCGAGTCTTGAATGCTGGGCAGTTTGCCTTTATAGCCCCACTCGGCACCAGGTGGGCCCAGGACCAGCACAACGTCTTTGAAAACCTCGTGTTTGTCAGGTAATGTGTACTTGCTCTCGTAGAGGCGTATGATAGTCCCCCTACCTCCCACAGTGCCTGGGGAACTAAACGGTGTGCATATGATGCCGAATACTCCACCACGGAGTTTTCCATCTACTTGACATAGGTTGTCATACATTTGAATGAGCGAAGCCGACTAGTGCAAGAGCAAATGTACGGCACTGGGTGGCATCCTCGGAGGAGGAGGAGGGAGTGGTGGCGGCGGTGGATACATTGTAGTTTGAACTAGTGCATGTGCAGGGACTCGGAATCCTAGAGGCTAAATCCACGCGACAAGGCGCGATCACATCAGCGCGATGCACGCGACGAAATACAAAGCACCATCCACGTACAGATATCGTAGCAGGGAGCCGCCAAAGATCAACGGATATCTAGTTATCATCAAGCCTCGCGAAGTGGAAAGAGAAAGAATAGTCCATACTCGTGATGCTTTTCCTTCGTGTCTGTCAGGGAATGACCTGTTCGAAAACCTGCAATGTCCTAGGCCCCTGTAAGTATGACGCGCGCGCGCGCGCTTAACGACCCTGCAACTTGAATTCTCAACTCACCACCAGTCGGTGCGCCCAGCAATTGATTTTCTTCGTTGCTCCCTGCTCAGGATGAGCCTGAGAGAGACGCAGCTTGCTGAAGAATTCAATGGTTTTTCCCGGCCTGCCAGTGGGAAATGCCGTTGGTTGACAATAAGACCACAATTCAGATTGAGCAATTGAGTTGCCAATGCCAGTGACTTGACTCGCTACGGAGATAGACCTAGATAGACATCATGATGACGACTCGGATCGAATCGACTCGGAACTACTGCTCCCGTTCAGGTTTGACTCTTTTTGGACCCCCAAACGTTCCTTGCTTTTTACGCGTTCATTTATTCCACGAATCCGTATGTTGGCACCGTGACAGTAACTGCGGGCGCATCGTTCGTTTGCGTTTGGTGATTCTCTGCTGCCTAGTACCCTGATCATCGTAGCGTGTGGGATGCCCACGCGTTCGTCTTAGATCCCCTTTCCCCCTTTTGTCTTATTCCTATCGTGACACTGACTCTATTATTTATGAATGCATGTCCTACAAGAGCGTAGCGTTCTGTCCTTAATCGAAACCTCTCTTTTTTGCTTCGCTCTTTGCTGTTTTGCTGTTCTGCGATGATCAGTTTCAGCACGGAACGTAGGGTATAATGCGACACCGTCGACACGCGAGCTTAGTCTCCCATCTTCACACCTCAAACCGAGGAGGCGGTCCCGAGAAGCTGCGAAAACTCGATGATGTGTGCTTCGCAGATTGCCGAAGACCAGAACGCATGCTCCGAATCATGGCGCGTGACAAGGTTGTGCGCGAGTTCGTGCGCGAGGGTCAGGAACCTGGTCCAAACGATTCATGAGCCCAACTATCACACCAACGAACGAAAGGGGATGACCATGATGACAGGGCTCGGTGTGGTCTGCCGTGCTTGACATCCTGGTAATCTGTCGGGGGATTATATCATCAGCGCGACACGACAGGCCGGGTGACGTGGGTCGTACGTACGCCATGCTTCAAAGTAGCGCAGGTTGAGGTATAGGATACCTTTGCAGTTGAATGCGATGCACCCGGCAGCGTCGTCCCAGAATACCCGCAATGATTCCGGGGGGACAATGTAAATTTTGGCAATTTGGAGGATGATGCATATGAAATGCGTAAGCGGTTCATGCATGCGCTCCATGAATGTCTCCGCATTGGGTGTATCTATTCGAAAAGGTACATTGCGTTCAGTAGACATAGAGTCGAACGGCGATTACCTTGACCGATATAGACATCCACATTGTCCATTTTTCCTAGGCGGCTTCTAGCTAGGCAAAAGAGATGAATAGATAGAGCTTACCAAGGAACCGCAGATGCCCAATCGGTTCGGTAACATCACAGTAGCCATTGTTTAAGAAGTTGTCGACGTCCGCGTGGTTGTGATGATGAAGTGGCATCCGTTCCCCAGAGTTACATACTGCGATCGCCCTGCTTACGTTGCTTTCTGTCCAACCGGTGAGAAAAGGGGAGCTTGAACTTTCGCCACTCACGTATATAACTCCGGGGCATCACCTGACGTGGGGCCCTGGGGGAGCGGATTAGTAGTGTGCTAGTTACTTTATGGTCGAGCTCATGTACCAAGGAGCCGGGGGAAGGACAGCGGTCACGGTGCCAGACGGCTCGACAGTCGGCACGATACTGCGAGTTGCAACACGAAACGCATCACGAACATTGTTCATCATGTTCGTGACACTGAGAGGCACCTGGAGTGATGAAGTAAGTGAGCCGGGTGCGGCCTCACCGCCGTGCTGCGTCGTTATGATTTCCGGCGCAATCAAACAGGATGAACTCGCTGTGTCAGTCAAACCCGACTCGGACTGGTTGATGTCGTGCTGGCGTTTGAGAACCTGGTCAACTACAATATACAGCATAGTTGTCTGTCTCTCATTTTTAAACTAGCCAAACAGAACTCACCCTCGTAGCCTCGTCGCCTCAAAATATCAAGGTCCTCGGAAAGGATAGTCGTAAGGAGCAGAGCGTCGCTCAGTTTGACCGCATTAAATAGCACGCGACATAAACAGATGGCAATCCTGTTCACCTTGATGAATTCACGAAACGAACGAGACTGAACTCCGGAGACTCACTCATACAGATCTTGCTTTCCGCTATGAGAAAGCCACAGTTGTAACCTTGCTTCTTCGAACTTTGCAGTCGCCCACACGTCTTGTTCTTTCGTAGTCGTCGTGTTTCCAAGATGGAAGGTTTTGGAAATAGAGAGGCGCTCCCAGAGCCTGACGACGATATCGTCGCGGCTAAAAGACCGAGACGCCAACGTTCCCGGCTGGTGACTTGGATAGTGATGAAGGAATAAGGGGAGCCTTTGTAGAACCAACGTTCGGAATTTGGAACACGTCTCCGTATCGTGAATTTCACGGGACTCATTGCATTGCTCTGAAACAGCGGTGCTCAGATATTGGCACCCAAGTAACACATAAAAACCTATTGGCCTCAATCAGTAAGCCTGAAACTATTGTGGAAGCCTGCAGCTCATCTCACGTTCGAGTTCGGGAGGCATATCACGTGGTGCAGCAATAATCGAGTCACCAAAGAGCTGGTAGGCATGTATATCGTCAACGATGACGATCTCCCTAGGTTCCTGCAGCAAGTAGATGGTTTCCCATCTCTCTGGGCTGCTGGTTGTCTCGCGTCGTACACCGAGCAAAACAGGTTCGGACCGCATTTTGCTTACAGTGCTATTGGGGATGCGAGTGTGCCGGGAAGCGAGATCGCCCACTTCTTGCAAGAATCTGTATCCTGGCCAATCAGCAGTAGCCAAGAGATATTGTTATACTTACCGCTCGTGCCCGCCCGTCAGCTCATAGAATCTCTCGGGATTGTCAATCAAGCTCTCCGCGACATCTTTCTCAGAGGGCTCATTCATGGCGCCGCAATGCCTCAAAAAGTGATTCGCCTTGGGACCAAAATTTACATAGTGAAACAGCTTCGAATAAAAGTCGTATTTCGAGCTCCTGCCCAGGTAACATTGGACAGGAGCTAGCCACGTCCGCTGCCCGGAAATTGTTTTCGGGACCATCGAAAACCGGGAAAGTCTTTCAAGGTCGAGTGGTGCAAAACCTGGAACGAAGTCAATACGTTTACAGGATCACTGAAAGGGAGTTCACCAACTTGGAACATGCTCGGCCAAGATTTCAAACCATGCACGAGCGATTTCTTCATTCGACGGTGGCTCTGTCTCCAACAGGTGAAGAAGCAAGGAGGCTGATGGATGTCGCTGTACCCCTAGTTCTTTGATAACATCCTCCCAATGCCTGTGGCGTATGACGGAAAACCCGAGTGTTTTCCACTGGTCACCCAAAAACACCTGAAGCAGACAATTTAGTGAGAATTAAGATTAGGAGACCAAAAAACCTCGGTACATTTCCCAGCTTTTCTAGACAGGGGCCTCTTATCTTCTCCGCCGGTACAAATGCGATATGCCGAAAGTTTACAGGGTTGTAACCCGAATAAACTGATCGAAGGTTGGTACACAAATAAGCGAAGGCGTTTGTCCGGACTGCAGCATCCTGTGAAGAACACAGCTCCACGATCACATCCAGAGGTGGATAGCGACGCAAACCCAGGCGATAGAGGAATTTGGCTTCAAGGCAAGGTGTTTCTCTGTTAGTCACATCCTGAGCATGAAATCTGCCGTCTACCTTCAGAAGATTCGTCACGCCACTTTCCCCACTCGATCAGGGGCAAATGCAGTTGTCGGAAACTAATTAATGGCGCATAGAGTTCGTCGGCTCGAAAAAATGTCTTGCTGGCGCATTGCCGGACGTTTTCCTTGACGAAAATGACCTCTGATTTCAGCTCGGAGATTTCCTTGGAGCTCAATGTATCGGCGGTTTGAATGAGATGATCTATAAGGTCAGGAGAATTCCACTCTCGCATCTCGATCATCCTGGGTGCATTGATTGAGTGAACAAATTAAGGAAGCCACGTTTCGGCTTACCGCGTCAAAAGAAGCCGAGGAGGAAGATGTCGCCGCACTCCTACAGCTAAAAGGAGCGACTCCATCTCCGGACTAATTTCAAGGCCGGAAGGGAACCGGACTACTGGGAGATGCAAATCATCGAACGCAAGGATATTCTTGCTAGGAAGATATGAATCCTCCGCGCGACGTAGACCATCGAATATTGGGATGCAGCTCTTGTTCGCAAATACCGACTTGGCCAAATGGCGAATCTCGTCCGAGGAAGACCACGCGGAGGAAACGAAACTCAAGACAGTTTCAGCCCAATCAATTGACCGAGTGAAGTCGTATCTTGGATCAGTCGACATAATCTCTGGTTGAGACATGTTGTAGCCAGTCAGTGATCGTGAATGTCCGCCAACCGAAACTCTCCAGGCCCGTGAGAGTAAAGTCTTTGGTGACATTGGGGGGGATGAGAGATGAGGGAAGTGGTCCAATCAGTGGGATTTGGGGCCCTAATCCATCGGAATCGATAAAGTATTGAATGGAAGACAGTTTGATTCTTGTTCCATCTGCACCCTCGAAGTGGACCACCTGCCACAGCTCAGCCATTCCAGCGGCCAAGCCATGGTGTAGCTGCCATTGGAGACAGGCAACAAGCTCCTCGACATCGAGAGTATGTTGGCACAGATCTTGCAAAACATCCGAGAGCGCCACGATGCGTATATTGTGTTCATCTGGCAGTGCTTTGATGATCCCCTCCCCTACATGGGTGACATCTTGTGAAAGCATCGGCACGTGCTTCAAGAACTTGGCGCAGTACTGATTGAACACCCTAATATCCGAGGCGTAACGGATGCCGACAGAGGAGAGAAACCTTAGAGGCAGAGTAGAACATGCATAGAACGACTCCTGTAGTAGCTTTCCAACTCTCGACGAGGGTGTGGAGTGGTGAAAGGTAAAGAATTTGAGAACGTGAAGGAAACGCTGGAATAGCCGCTCCTGAAACTCTAGTGATGGTCGGAAATCAGAGGTACTAGTGCGTTCCGTTGCTCCTTCCCATAAGGTCTGAATAGCAGAGAGCTCCAGTTCATAGACGACGCGGGATAAGAAGCCTCCGATATACAATAATTCACTGTTCCAGACTAAAGAAGCTTAGCATCTATATCTTAGGAACCGGTTAGGACACCTACTGGGAACATTCCTATTGGGAGTTTTGAGAGTAGTTAGATCCCACCATGTCACCATAGGAGATAAGCTTACACTAAATCGATTGATTCACGCTCGACAGTAGGAATAAATGATGATGCCATGTGGCCACCAAGGCCTGTCGTCTGACTAGTGGAGTGACCCTGGAAAAAGGCATCAGCGAATCCAAGAAGACAGGGAGGGGTTGTATACAGACAATAAAGATCCTCGGGTGCAGTGCCCTAGTTTTGGATCAGTCAGCAATCTCGTGGTTAGTACTAAGATTACAAACCCATTCAGATCAGCGCGGAGCCCTTGGAAGATAGAGTTTTCCAGTTTTGTGGGACTCAGATCATACTCCTCTTTCCCGGTCTAATGGTAGCTGATGTATAAATGTATTGTACAGGGTAGCTAAAGCAGAAACACCTACGTATACCAAGCTATACTTCAGTCGAGAAGGTGGCTTCTTGGCAGTACACCGGATTAGTTCTCGGGAGAGGCTCTCGTTTACCTTGACGTCCACCTCTGCTGTGAACACAGTTAGACCTAGTTTCGCTGTGTAAGGACGCATGGAAACCCCAGTTTGCAGGGAAATGCGGTCCTCGCAAGATTTTGGAATATCTGTCAACGACGATTCCAAAGTTTCGATTGAGACTTCAACCTGGATTGCGAAACCTCATTGGATGCTAATCAGTCTGAGGACACGTACTTTATAGCTCAAAAAATACTCACGATGATATTGGATCCCATCCACGACCATTGTTTTCTTGGGGCTAGAGTGTTCCAGTGCAATAGGAAGGTCAAGAACTTCAGTGAGCTCTGGGAGCTTCCTGATGTGTGCAATATGATGACCATCGAAGAAAACCCGTATATCTTTCAAATATACCATGAAAGTGATTGACGTTGCAAGAAATCGCGCGAAATCGATCATCAGTGGTATCGGACTAGGTTCCCTTAACGGAATCTCAATAATTGTTCCCCGACATGTTGTTTGCTCCGAAGGAAGATCCCCTTGGCGGATATGCAGCTTGTGGTGCAATGAGAAACTTGTATATTGAAATCAGTGGTCTGCATACCTGATCCTTATCATCCCTCCAGTAGAACTCCACTCCTTTCCCTGCAACTATCGTTATACAAACTCCATTCCAGAAAAAAACACGACATGACGCACCTCCAGATAACACAGATGGACGATCGGTCACAGAAAACAAGCTGTAAAAACCTGTTGGAGAATGTCGGTTCAGTTGTTGAGTTCGGAGCAGATAGTTGCCTCACCTACACCAAACGTGCCGACTGTCCCTGGGTCGGGATTGCCTTCAGCTAAGCGGACATAAATTAGATGAAAGGAAGCGCGCCAAAATGCACATAGCACACCAATCTTTGCGAGCCGAGCCCAATCTTGTGACGTGAATGATCTCCCATCGTTCTTGAAGGTCCAGCGGACAGCCTTAGTAACAAAAGGAAAGTCAGGTTGACAGTGCCAAGACATGGTTACGAGTACATGGTCTCTTACATGGGAAGACATCACGATCAGTGACCTCTGTGGATCAATACCTGCTTTCCTTGATGTAGCAGCCTCAAAATGGATTTCGACAGTGGAAGATTGAGCATCATCGGAATTCTGAAG
This sequence comes from Imleria badia, assembly GCA_015039435.1. Taxonomy (NCBI): domain Eukaryota; kingdom Fungi; phylum Basidiomycota; class Agaricomycetes; order Boletales; family Boletaceae; genus Imleria; species Imleria badia. Next base: position 133,597 of record MU130790.1, read on the forward strand.
GAGTTCTCGGAACACTGAAGTGATCAAGTAACGAGGATTTTGAGAAAGGGAGCCATTGATGTAACAGATGCTACTCTTACAGGTAAATTGGCCTGGATAACGTGCGAGGATTTTGTGGATCAACGCACGCTGATTGACCTCGACCGGTTTGCCTTCTCCAGTTTGCCACTGAGTCCGGTTCGGGATACAGAAGAATAAAATGAAAGTAGTATTATAAGAGTCAATCAAACGCACCATGTATTTCAGCATTCAAGTTCTCCTTGTTTGGATTGCAGTGTATCCTTGAACAAGTCGCGATGGAAGTGAGCGTCGGAGGCCCAACTATGTGCATATAACCAACCACGTGAGCAATGGGCCAATCAAACAAAGTTTCGCTTGCCAGTACTACTATTCGGCCCGATGGTATGTACCTGCACTGGGTGGCCAGTTAACCGCCGGAACTCGGAGTTCAACACTCAATATTCGATGGCCACTACCCCGCAAGATGCGTACGCAACTAATCTACAGCAAAATCGCGGTTACCCTTTACGCATTCCCGAGCCGGACAACACACTCGGGGAGCCATATAACAAGGAGGGGTTTCAGATTGGGGATGTCGGTTATATCAACGACTATGGCGAATTCATTCTCCTTCTCAACATTGGTTTTCCCCTCCCTGATGATCTTCGTGAAGGTTGTGTTCCACATGAACCTATCCAATTACAGAAGCCATATACCAAACCAGCTGCTCTTGCCGAAGACCATTTGTTCATGACCGGCGTCGAACGGCATGTGGATGAGTCGAGGTTCTTACCTTTGGCATCATGTAACCGCGTCAATCTGACTTTGTACTACTCACAGGGCGGCCTACAGATTCACGGCGACCTCCAACGCAGGCGCAATACTTATCCTCCCATCTGGCGCAACCCTCTCTGAGCTCCAGAACCAACGAGAGTTGGAGATATTTCGGGAGTTTGCCGTCAAATATGCACATTCATGGTGCAAAATGGCCGATTGCGACTCCCTCTACCTCGTTACCGGCGTATACAAAACGCGCTCTTGGACCTTGGGGTCGTTCAACAAGGGTCGGGCCGGTGGAGAAATCCTTGTGGAACGGCAAGGTGAGAAATCTGGCAGTGACGGCGACACTGGGGTGTACAAATGGAAGTGTGCATTTGAGGTGGATCACCGACCGGGTCCCCAAAATAACAGCTACGAGAACCAAACCGTCTTCATAAAAGGTTTCAAGATGACAGTGAGATGGGCTGGCAGGCAGTTGGCCATTGTCGAGTGGGTAACAGGATCACGAAGCGCTCTTGCCTCATTCGCTGCAATATTTCTTGCGCTTCTGGCAAGCCTGTTCGCGATTTCTCCAGAGTGGCTACCTCGTATTGCTAGTGAGTCGGTTTGTCCTGTCATGGATTAATATAGTGATTCGAACTGAGTGCAGCTGTTGAACACAATCCACGTTTATCTCAGGTTGGTACAATTACTCGGAGCACCGCATCTGCGAAGGCTAATCCATCATATAGCCCCTTCATCCTTCGGACCTCATCAACCGTTACCTGTTAGACAAGGTTTGCATGATAAATGGTCGGGTATCACAATATACTCATTCTTGACCAGAATCCTCAAGCTCGGGTGGCCATTACCCACGACAACGAATGGATAGACATACTGGAGAAGGTATGTTATTACGCCTGTGTTCATTCACACGTTGACCGTTCATCCAGAAGAAATTGTCGCACTCGGACCTGATGCAAGATGGCGTACTTCGGGAGTTTTTAGCAAAAGAATACATCTGTCACTCTGACAATCGCACGCATTTTGTTGACATATCATTAACTATTGTTGATTTTTCCTAGGTGCCGTTTATCTACAAAGAACTGTGTGAGTTCTCCCTCGTTGTTCCTTGGCCTGTTAACTGGAGTGCATTGATAGTCGGGACACCAGCGGTACAGATCGCAAAACGGAGTCTTCGCGACCTATGCCTGCAACTGAGAATGCGCAAATTGTCATTACACGTACGTATCCCTTTCCAGTGTTCCCGCAGAAGGGTGACACTTCTCACATAGACATCCGCGCTGAAAACATCGCTGTCAGTCTTGGACGTATTCCCATCGGATTCTATGTTCAGCTTGATTTTCATTGTGGCACATCCAAACGAACTAAAATTAAGCCCCTACCGGTCTTTGATCCTGTTATTCAGTGGGATGACCCGATTCAATTGTACGGTATCGGCGAGTTGTTCTTGTGCCTTTATTTGTGCTAATAGCTCTGCAGACCATCTGATCCGTCAGTCTCGGTTCGACTGGCGGTTTGTGCATCTTTCGAGTTTTCTCCGGTGTTGGGAAAAGGAGAACCCCTCTGCGTTTTGGAAACAAGTATTGGCGAATTACTTGACCGGGCTGACCGTAAGTATTCGGATATACGTATTGGCGTCGTCAGTACTCAAGTGTGTTCAGTGATCACATTCAACAAGAGGGAGGGAGAAGTTCTATCGCCTTGCTCTTCGCTCATTATCGCCGTGCAACGGTGGCATTGCAACCATCGGATGCGTGTTTCAAGTCAAGTCGACGGTAGTGTGAGTGAGGCTTCATTGGTATGAGCCCCCTCTAAATGCGCCAGACTTTTAGTTGGACTGGGAGGATTCTTCTGACCTCGCGGAAGTAACGGACCTAGGGCACGATGCTCTCCGTCAGTACCGCAAAGACCACCGCAACGAAGACCTCGAATCTTCTGTTGCACACTTCCAGCGTGCTCTCGACATCTGTCCTGATACGCACACGTGTCGCGCTGCTGTCCTCTTCAACCTCGCAACAGTATTGTTTATTTTCTATCAGTCCTTCGGCACATTATCCAGCTTCGATAGGGCCATAGCCCTCCATCAAGAAGCACTCAAGTTGCGCCGCGATGGTCACCCAGATCGGTCCACGACATTGCTACATCTCTCTCAAGCTCTTTTGTATCACTATGGCGCAACGGGATATAAAGCATCCGTCGAAGCCGAACTGCGAAAGCTTGTCGATGAGCTCATGGATATGTGCCCTGAGGGCGGCCATGAACGTCGTGCCGCGAGCCTCGCACTTCAGACTTACCAATGCCTCAAAATCAAGGGCTCTGACGACTCGGCCGAACTCGATAAATTAATCCCGATATTGGACGTGGCCGCTCATGAGCCTCCAGAGGCCTATTTTGACCTGTCTGTCAGGTTCCACAACCTCGGTCTCGCATTGCTGAGACGCTTTCAGCTACACAGCAACCCCAGCGACCTTGACCGAGCCATCATGTGGCTCCAGGAGACTGTACGAATTACCCATGTCGATGACCTGAACAAGCCTGGTTATCTAAATGACCTTGGCAATACTCTCCTAGATCGTTACCAGCGACTCAAAGATGTCAGTGATCTTGACCAATTAATTGTAAGCCTCGAGGATGCCGCACGGCTTACCCCCGACGGCCACCAAAACAAGCCTAGCTACGAACATACCCTTTCTCTCGCCTACTTGGCCCGTTTCCAGCGCCTGAAAGATGCTGGTGATCTTTCCCAAGGAATTTTTAGGTTCGAGGACGCGATACGTCTCATACCAGACTCCTCCGCATGAGATAGTTAGATTCATTGACGTTCAATGTAGAATGCGATTGATATGCACGAAGTATCATCTACTGCCAGCAGATGTACAACCCCAACCTTAGCTTGCAATTCTAAATGTTTTATGGGCCTAGCTAATTTACACATTCCATGATGATAGAGTAACTTCGGGCCGGGAATCAAATTCTTCCATCGATCTGCGTAGTTGATCCCAACGTAGTGGATGCCGTAGGATGCTTGAATGAAGCGCCTTCAGTGCATGGAGAATGCGCTTGGATCCTGGCTCAGCGTGGGCAATGTGGGTGAAGCCACACGAGAACACATAACGAAGCAAGGGGAACTTGAGTACTTCTGGTGATGGTGCCGTGCCGTCCCAAGGTTGCTGTTCGAGGAGGTAAGCGACATAGGATATACAGGATTCGGCCACTGTAGCATGAGCATCTTTTGGATCGACATGATACATGGGTGAATTTTCACTCGCTAAGTCTCCTGTGAGGTATTCCTACAGGACTGGCTGTTTATAACATCGAAAGTGTAATAGAATCTTGCACGTACCTTGACGCTGGGATGACGAGAGAGTGAGATAACATCTGTCGTATCGTTATACATGGCGAGGTTTGATAACACGTCCAGCAGAATAGGTCCGTAAACTTTTCCCATCTCATGGTCTACCTTTTGCTGCTGGAGATCAATTGAGAGCCCTTCCACCAATTGAGACAAATGCAGAGGTTCAAGTGCGACTGTCAACCAGACCAAGGCTCGCTGCGCGAGCTCCCGCTCCGGTTCCTTTTCGTCGATCTTCCGGAGGATTCTCTTGTATGTCCCTTGCACGATAGGAATGACAAAAGTGAACCAGGTATCCTGGGGCTTGGAAAGCTCCATAAGCGGCAATGCATTCATCCTCGCCTTACCCTTCGCGCCTTCATCCAAAGGGTGTATAAGTGGCGCCGCATTCATCCTCGCCTCATGCACGGCTTTATCTATCCAGGATTGTGCGTCTTTAGTCGAAAAAGGCGGTTGCATGATGTCGGACAAGTCGATAGGCCGAGTCGCGAGGAAAATTTTCAGGTAGCTAACGTGAAGATCCTGGCCCTCCTCCAATGAATAGGTAAGCGGGGTTGTTCCTCCCGTCCCATATCCGATTTTAAATGCCGCTTTCTGCTTGAGTGGTGCTTCAGGGGTGCTAGCGCTATGCTGTGTGTAGTATGGAGCTAAGGAATATCAACGGGGGCTGAACGAACGATCAACGAAGCTGCCCACCTATGCTCAAACTACTGCTATTAAACAAGAACGCATTCAGGTATAGGTCCCGCGTTGTATTGTTCGTGATTTTAATCCCGTACACCGCATCCGGATCAACAACAAAATCAATGAAGTCCAAACTTTCTGCGTTTGGATGCGTTTTACGGAAACCTGGTTCTATGGGAAGAAGGAGCGGCATTCCATGGTCATCGTATTCGCTCTCAGACTCCTGTAGCAAGTAGAGATCGACGCCCACTCCATCCTTGGTGTCAATGGGTTTGTTTTCGTTTGTGAGATCAAGGTACCAGTAGTAGCGCCCGGCAGCACGCAAGGTATGAGTAAGGCGATCGAGAGTAGTCTCGAAGGAGAGGTCTGTCAGACCGAATCGTTTCAGTTGTTGATCTAGGACCTTGAAAACGGCCAGATCGTTCTCCATCGCTACTTCCACCTTCGCCTCTTTAACTTCCTTGGCAAGCCGGACACGGAAGCCATTCATATCCATCTGCTGAATAATCCCCTCAAGGACGCTCCCGGATCCAGGAGTCAGGTATAGGGGTAAGTTGCCAACACGGCTCAGCTTTGCGAATGAGGCATTTGTGAGAGTATGTGTTGTAGTAACCGTGGTCTGGAAATCCTCGATCGCAGCAAGCTTGTCCACCACTACAACAACCAAACTTCGCTTCCAGGCATCATACAGGGTGAACTCAACCCCATATGTAATGCCATGCGCCAAACCGGCTCCAATAACAGATTTACCCGCATCTTCAACGCAGACAGAGTGACAGACTTGCCCGCCAGCAGGCATCTCTAGACGCTGCTGCTGCTCACGCACCTCCTCCGCTGTCAACGGGTAAGTCGGCAAACATTTCAGCTCGAAGGTGCAAGGCAACACGTCCCCACAATGCTCTTTCACGAACGTATCGTTCGCGACGAGCCCTCCGAACCTCGACGAAGAGCCCAGCCAGTCCAGCCGCTTTAAACCTTCACCGAGACGTCCCCCCGGTGCGTTTGAGTCCGTAGACCGGTTGAATTGGTAGTTTTCCCATATCTGGCGCTCCCTTTTTGACGGCAAGTTCCCGTATTCCATCTTCGCCACATCACCATACATGTAGATGGATATCGCATCCAACACCTCTCCACATGTGAGGCCCAGCTTGGGGTCGTGCGCGCGCGCCTGGATCATCCATGGGAATGCGCTGGAGATGATCTGGACGTGTGTCATACGCGGATGTGTCGCAGGCGTGTTCCGTCCTCTCGCCCAGGATCGCTGGGGCTCGGTTGTGCGATAGCAGTTGCTGGTGCGGAAGAGCATGTTCCACCGGAGATAATCATCTTGCGTGTCGTGCGGCGGCGCGAGGAGCGGGTTGAGTTTAATGACAGCCCCGACGATCTTTGCCAAGAACGGCTCCAGGACGGGTCCGTCTGTATGAGAGCCAGACTGCATCAGCAAGAATCAAAGGTTGAAGTTCGGGATGACTAGGGCGTACAGTGCGGTCCTTCAGCGAAGGGATCCATGCGATCGGTATTGTGTTTCCATGGTGACCCGGCTAGAGCTGTGTATCCGGGGTTTCCGTGAATTGTGGAGGGCGGTGGCTGTAGAGTTGGGTGTTGCCACGGCGTGTAGCCAGTATACGCCGGATATGGTGACATTCCTGGAGGCATGGGCCATGTCTCCGCGGGCGTAAAAGGGCCCATAGGGGGTAGAGCCAAAGGAGGCCACATACCAGGGAGAGGTTGGTTGAAAGCATTGTACCCAGTTGCCGTGTGTTGAACAGCCCACGGAGGCGGGAGCATCGCGTTCGGAGGTGGGATTGGTTGAGGTGGCGCCCATGGCGTGCCTTGCAATGACGTCGGATACCCTGTATGTGGCATTCCAGGAGAAAAAGGGAGGGCGGACGGCATAGGGTAGTGTGAGCCTGGGGATTCGGGGCGTGGTTGACTAGTGGGTGTGCCATGAACGCTAGGCGTGGGTGGGACGAATGGGGTCGTGTTGTAGGGTGTGAAGGGATAGTACGGATAGTTTATAGGGGTTTGTGGTCGTCGAGCCCAAGACGGGCGGTCCAGATGATCCGGGGTGGGGATGGGACTCGGAGGAGGCTGAACTGCACTCTCGGGGGATGGCGGGGGAGGGCTAACCCCTGAAGCTGAAGGGTCATCGTATAACATGATTGGCATGCAAGGATCGTAGTACACAGAACCCGTCGCTCTTTTCAAGTAGAGGCTCGCTTTGGTAAGCGTGGTCCCATTGCTGAAATTTGCCAAATGGAGCATGCGATCGCCTGTTGAAGTCAACGCTCACACCAAGCGCGACAGGTTGTGTGTAGCTTTCCATACAATGAATCCAGGCGGCCACTGGAGGGAAACATCGACTTCGATATTGGCCAAGCTTTCCCATGTATCTGCACCGTTCCTTTCAACATTTCTATTAGTCCATCTGTCGGCGCCATTACTGGCAAACGTGGGAGGGTCGAACTTGTCTTCCAATGCCATGGTATGTACCCAAGTGCTCCCATCCTTGATTGAGAGATGCGCTGACAACAAACTGTCTGGGATATAACGGGTAGCTCTTAGGAAGGGAGTACTACCAAACCCCGTTCGGAGAGAAGTATCTCCTTTTGACGCCGTTCGTCATACATGTCGCCTCAGGTGTCGCCCGGAGACTCTTTGCACCCGCCTCCAAACAGCCACGCAAATTTACGAGCATGCTGAGCCTCACCGCATATGCAGCCCTCGTCTTCGTGCCTATTCATGTCTTTACACATCGGCTCGCACCCACCGACGCCTCCGCTCCCATCCTGGGCGTTGGACCGGCCGAATTGGACTACGAGTTCGTGAAGACGGGTTTGAGTCGGTTCCCATGGCGTAGTTGGGTGTTGTATACGGGGCTCGTGGCGAGCGTGGTAGTGCATGCCGTGGAGGGTATAAACATCCTTCGCACCACATGGCTCGGTGCCACTCGACTCTCGTCGCGAACGCGTAAACTCATCGCGGGCGCGGCGGCGCTCCCTGTGATGCTGGGCCTCTGGACGTTGTCGAAAGAACCTCTGATGGCGCTGTCATCCACGGTCGAGCGCTATAACGCGTGCCTCAGGGCGTTGTGGGTGTATCGGATATAACACGTGCATTTTTAGTAAGTAATGCGAATGCTACTTCAGAGTCCTTTATCTCACGTCCACAAGTTACATGATGTGCCGAGCGAATAGCGTCCGTTTTTCCCAATGAACCCATGTGAAACCCCCTACGTAGCTCTTTCAAATGTCCGTATCAAGTATCCGAATCGTCATGCAAGTAAAGTCCTTTTCCTGTTTCATCGATGAGCATCCTCGACACGTCAGAGAACGAGCTTGGTGGATTCGCACCTATCTATATCATCCGTCGGTGTTATTAATAGATCCCACAGACGGATGGGTCAACTAGAGTCGCCGTGACTTCGACTCTGCCAAGTTCGACCGCCAACCCTCCTGTCAAAGTGTTCATCGCCTCTTCGGAGAGGTTAAACCCATCGAGGGAAACGTCCACGGCCAAGACGGCGAGCGTCGTATTACCGTAGGTGACTTCATAGCACGTGCCGCATGCGGCCGAGTCCCAACTGGTCACGGTGTACACCCCTCCGAGATTCGGGAAGGTGGGGAGGGAGCCGAGGGTGGTATAGCCCTTGGTCATGAGACCGTTGACACCGTTGGAGCAAGCGACAGACGTCAACGAAAGGGATGCATCGTCGTACGTCGTGTCGTACGAGAGTGACTCTGTCTGTGCAAAAGCGGGGAGAGCGAACGCAAGGACAGCGGCAGCGAAAGACGCGAACTTCATGGTGGTAGATAACTCGGAGAGTGGATAGGGAGAGGAGCTGAGAGTGTATCGGGCGTACAGGCTGAGGGGACACGACCCTATCGCAGGGCGTGCATTTATATGTTGCATGCTCGGCGCGGTCTGGTGCATGAGAATACACAGACTCGGGAACGACTGTCTCGCTTTTCGCACCCGGAAGCCAACGCCCGTATTTCGCTGTGCGGCACAAGGCTCAGCTGACAGCTGTCGGGTTGGTGTAGCCGTAGAGTCTACTGCAATGACAGTCAAGTGTCCAAGAGAATACCCGCATCAGCATCGGAGTCGGGGCAACCACACCGTCCCCGTATTCTAAGGACGGTCCCCCGTACCACCACGCGCGTGATATACCCCGTGTCCTCGGACAGATAAGTGATCGCCGGAGGAACGTTCCTATGCTGAAGCTCTTCCCTGGACTCTCGGGGTGGTAGACTTTGTAATAAGCTTCGAGAGGCCGACCACTTTGGTAAACGTCGCGTCTGAGAGGCCCGATGCCGTACTTCCTTCATAAGCACGAGTCTAAGTACCGACCATTTCGGCAAGTCAATCATCCAAAATGGAGTAGCATGGCTAACGATTGCCGCAGGAACGCAAGGAAGGTCCCAATCGCCCGTCAAGGTTCACCACCAATGTCTACGGTTCAATACAAACCTCCAAAGGCCTCCGCATCCCAAGTAATACTACAGGGCAAGGGAGTATCTCGTCAACAAGAAAAATCCCGAACTCGTACGTGGTGTTCTAGAAGACGTACGAGAGTATAAAGTGGATCTCATAAATACATAAAAGAGATACAGGACACAAGAAGAAAGAGTTCGACCTGGAACTTGGAATCCTGTTCGATTGTCATGACTACGATCAACCACATCACCAAATGCACGATTAATGCGAAGGCTTACCTTCAAAACTCTTACAACCCGCACACGCTCGCTGGCTTCCGAACCGCGGTGATCGGAACGTTTTTAAGCATCCTACCCCGACCGTGCGTAAGGCGGTCCATGCCCTCCAACGAGATGGTAAAGGTGCGGTGATCGTCACCAGCTTGAATGGCTGTGAAATTGAGAGACGTGGAAACACCGTATCGGTCGGTGTATGTGAGTTCCCAACAGCTGCCGCAGTAGCGCGAGTCTGGGCTCTGTATCTGAGGTATCGCTCCGATATAGGGAAAGGTATAGAGGCTGTTAAAGGTGGTGTACCCATGGGTAAACAGCCCATGCTCGCCGTGCGCGCAGGTGACGTCGACGAGGGAGTTCGGACCATCGTCGTAGAAACTCTCATACGACAAAATGTATGTGTCGGTGTAAGGGAACGCGGGAATGGCAAGACCGAGAACGGTAGCTATGGCAAAGAGCCTCATGGTGTAGAAGATACTGGAGAGTTCGAGTAGGCCAGAGAGAGTGGGCTGATAGATCATACACTGTCAAGTCTTCTTAAATCCTTTGGTATCCAGATTTGATAATGAACCTTCGCGCTTTCCCGTCACCTCTGGTGGGAAGGTGACTTCTTTCTGCAGGAGAACTACTCACCAGGTGGTCGCTTCCTAGAAGCGAACCAGAAAGGAAAGACCACGGCGCTGGCTAACCGTGACTCTAATCCGACAGTTAATGGCCTTTCTCGCGACAGCTGATGTATTTCGTGAGGCGGGATGAGTCTATAGATTTGGTGCACTGTAATAGTGACGACAGAATCGTCGACAGTACTAGATGTGATTAGGATCTGCTAGTACGAGTACGGGGTCAGCATTCAACAGAATTTGATCAGATGTACCGCTCCCAGAGGTTCGGCTGTGTGCATAGGCATGAAGTAATTTGAATTCCTAAGCCAAGTCCAATGCATGTACTCGACATGTTTCTTCTTCAGGGTTAGGTAGGGCATATGCCGCAGAAAACATGAATCGCGAGAGCGTATTTAATTTCTGGACATGCATAGCATCTGACGAACGCGATTAACCTTGCATTGCCTAGCCCACGCAGTTCTAGCCACCCCAGCACCCCCGCCGCTGATCCTTCCACAACAAATTCTATGAGAAAAGGGAACTTGGATACGACGAAAGAGTTCGACTTGGTATCGACTTGGACCTCGGCTGAAACCTAATTAATTTTCATGAATACGATCAACACACGTATAGCCAAGTTCAAGTTCAAGGTTAAAATAGTATGGCTTACCTCCAAATATGTGTTAATCTGACCCGCTGCACCAGTCCATTTCCATTGACTCATCTGTGCCACGGTGATCGACAGTCCATCAAGTGCCAACGTGTTATTGTTCGTAAGGTAAATCATGCCCTTTAACGAGATGCTGAAGTGCTTGGCCAGATGTCGTTGGCTGATTCTTCCAAGGGCTTCTTCTTAAATCTCATCCACATCTCCCAATTTGATGATGAAACTTCAAGCTTTCCGCCCCCCTGTACGAGCACGACGGTGAAATCGGCGGAGTGGCACACTACTGACGCTGTTCTTAATATCTGATGAAACCAGTGGTATCCAGTGTCAGCGAATCGGCTAAGGAATGACACATGAGGCACCTTTCATGAACAACAGGTACTAGGGAGGGGAGGGGGGGAAGCGATACACGATCGTGGAAAAGCACATCGAGTGCGAGTCGGGAGTGGGGAGGGGAAGGGGAAAAGTAACAAACGAGACAAGACAAGCGTTCATTCAAGTATTTTTTTAATACGATCCATGAGCCATGAGTGGAGAGGGGGCGATAGCAATCACATGATACGGGTCGACGAGGTTGCGAGTGTACGTGACGGGAGACTAGAAAGAAGAGCTATGAGTTACACGTATCGAGCAAGGGGAACGAGAACCAGGCATACCTTGGCGAGAAGTCGACGATTCAGGGCCAAGACATCAAGATCATTTTTGTAAGTATGATGATAACGAAGTAGAGGATGGAGAACGAACCAGGGCGGTGATTCACCAGTCCAGAGCACCACCATCTCCGTCGACAACCAGGCGACAAATAGAAATTGAAGAGAAAGAAAGAGAGAATGGGTGCTTGGGGGGAAGGATGAGGAGGGTGCTTGGATATGGCGGTGCTCACTCGATGGTGTAGGTAATGCCAAAGAACGTCGCGGAGGGGTACATGGTGAGGATCTGCTGGATAACCCACCAGATGGGCGTTCCATATGTAACGTGGTTATGCAAGCCACGAGGCATTCCTGAATGAAGGATGGCGAGCCAGTCTCCATCGCCAGTGAAGATCAGGGATCCCGAGTCGCCATGGTCCGAAAATGCTCCCGAGGTCTTGTTGTAGTTGTACACAGCGACCTCCCTGGACTCTTCTCCGAGGTCGGTGCAGGTATAGGCCTCCATGCCGGAATAACGACCCAAAGTGAGCTTGGTCGTGTCGCCGTATTTACCGACAATGTAGAGAGGATCACCATTCCTATCCTCCGTATCGGGGTTGAGGACGCGACGGCGAGTAAGAGCAGCACGGATGGGGAGCTGGAGATTGGCTGGGATTGTCCTGCCCTCGCGAACGGCAGCGAAGGGCCAGAAGAGATCCTCGAGCTGACCAGCGGTATATTGATTTCCTAAAGAGTTCACCGTTCGTAAGCGAAATTGGAATGCGGAGGGAAAGTAGAATCAAACGTACCGAGGTCAACGATGTTCTTCTCGAAATCACCGAGCTTCTCCTTATCGACAGCGAACGTGGTGATGTCCCGAGTGTAGTGGCGCTCGTCAACCCTGACGGAGATACGGGGAGCCCAGTCGACGACACCAAACCTGCGACCGTTCGTATCTGTCCAGTTGGCGTTGACTTCGTCGAATAAGGTCTGGAGATTGGTGTTGTCCTCGTTCTTGTCCTCCAAGGCGTTTCTCGCGCGTCTCAGAGCCGATGCATCATCCTCAGGCGTGTTCCTGAGTTCTTCAACGAGCCTGACGGCGTCGCGGAGCTCCGTGGTGACAGCCTTCTGGATTTCGGCGATGGCACGAGCAAGACGACGGTCGCCACAAACTAGGATGTGCTGAGGGTGGGCCTCGTCGAGCACGTAGTCGGTGGTGGTGTCAAGGGAGGCTACGTGCTTATTGGTGAGAGCAAGGATCCTGTCGTCTTCACCTCCTCGAACAGGAACGTGAGGGTACCCTAAGCGTCGTCGGACTGCCTGGCGATGGGGATACCTAGGCCAGTGTTAAAGGGGTGGTTGAGGCCGAACTTGGCGTTGGTGTGTCGCTCGACTCGCATCAGAGGCTGACCAGTTAGGCGAACAACCGACCCCTCGTACCACTCCACGACGACACCGGTGATCTGTGATGCAGTGAGGATGTCGAAAATGTCGGGAGTGGCATCTCGAACGGCGCCGGCGTTGGTGGTCTTGGGACGAACAGCGATCCATATGACGATAGGGCCAAAGGTTTCCTCCCCCCCGTCCTCGACGATCGAGAACCGAGCCGTCTTGATCGCAGAGTACTTGAGACCGCGGTTCTTCATCGACGCCTTGATCTGAGGAACGACGGTGTCGTCCCACAGCTCGTTAAGGGGCGTGTTGAAGACGCCATGAGCAGTCTTCTGGGGAATCTTGTAGAAATTGGTGCCGGGAGGGGGGATGGGGAAGGGGTCCGACTCGAGATTGGAGCGCCACAAGAGCTTAGGAGGATTGCCCGAGATGCAGTGATAGTAGAAGTTCATCTCGTATTCAGAGATCAGATCAGGGGCGACGACGGTGCGGGCGTCTGAGTTGCTGCTGAGGATGGAGAAGAGGGTCTCGGGGTCGCTGAGAGTGGGAGAGGTAGGAAAAAGAGGAGAGTCGGGCGGCTGAGTAGCGTCGTCTCGTGGAGCACCCTGGCCTGCCTCCTGCTTAAGGCAATCGACCATCCAGCAGGTTACGCCTGAAAACGGAAGAACGCGAGTAAGCGAGAAATGAAAGGCGAAGCAAGGAGCATGGGAAGACTTACTGTCTAGCATATCGGGGGATGCCTTCACTTTGTCGACAATACGCTTGACACCCGGAGCAACGTCTACAAGGTGGAAGGGCAAAAATCAGTGAGGAATGGACGCTTGTGATGGTAAAGACACGCACTGTCGCCCATGAACCCGAGGGTAGTGAGCTCTGCATCGGTCAAGTCGACAATCTCTGCGACAAACAGTCAGCACTCGTAACCAAGGGGGAACGACGGACTCAACTCACTCTTGTGGCGATAGCTTGGATCCATTGTGGAAGAAAACGATTTACGAGTGGTAGCAAAGAAAAAGCGAAAGTGAGTAACAGAGATGGGAAAACGAAAAGAGGGGTTCCTTTTACACAGATTCTTGATTCGCGTACAACATGTAAACGTAGCCACACACCACAATGCCCAACCGCTGGTTCAGTCGCGATGAACGAGGCTGTCATGAACTTGAGCCCCTATGGCCTGTGCGATCTTTGTCGTGTACTATCAGACTCCGCTTCCCCTTTTCCTTCTCTTTCTTCTCAACGTCGTGCGAGTCGACGCTGCGGTTGTTAGTGAACCCGACATTAGCACAACGTTGCATTTAATCCGCGACTCTTATCAACTATCGATTTCTTCGTTTATCCATCACGGGCGACATTTCCCACATCACCATGGCGTCTTTTAAACCTAGCAAACCTCCCACCTTTAGTGGGGATAAAGCAAAGTTCACCGATTGGTTCTGCCATGTTGAGGCATACTGGGGCTCTTCTCAATATCTGATGAGCATTGAAGACCTGTCCATCGGAGGGAATCGGCCCAGGTCCATGCCAGTGACATCACAACAAACGATATTTGCTAAATAACGTACAGCAACGCAGAGCTCGTAAGCGGGGTTCTAGAAAACACAGAGGTTGTGTAGAAGCGGATCCCGCAAACATGCAAAAAAATATACATACCAGACACGAGACGAAAGAGTTCAAGGAGTATCGGCGCGGAATTCGGAAACGGCAACCTGCTGGGCTTTTACATACCGCACATGCTCACTGGTATCTGAGCCGCGGTAATCGAGGCACCCTCATGTGTTAGATCGTTACTGTTAACAAGGATATCTGTGCCCGCCAACGAGATGATGAAGTGGCCTGATCACTGGTATTGATGCGTCGCACCACACAGTTTGTGTATCGGTGGACTGAATGAACGCGGGAGCAGCAATGCCGAGTATGGCAGCAATGGAAAAGAGCTTCATAGAAGATGTTAGAGAGTTGGAACAGGCCAGTGGCGTGGTTACCTTTCACAACAGATTTCTGGTGATTTAAGTCGAGTTTTAATGATGTACACAATGGGAACACACTACATATAATATAACCTGCCATGCAGAAAAGTGCTCAATCTTAAGTT
>MU130791.1:0-21996 GCA_015039435.1 Imleria badia
TAATTGCATCCTCGAGATCACAGAGCTCCCCAATGCGATCAAAACAAGTGAGAAAGGCATTTCCAAGGCTGTTAAGACAGGTCGGCTTGACAGGGTGAGCATGAGGAGTGATGTCAACAGCATCCCTGAACCTCACAATTGTGTCCTCGAGATCACTGAGCTCCCCGATGCAATCAAAACGAGCAAGAAAGGCATTGCCAAGGTTGTTAAGACAGGCCAGCTTGTCAGGGTCAACATGAGGAGTGAGGTCAACAACATCCCTGGACCTTGAAATCGCTTCCTCGAGGTCACCCAGCTCCTCATATTGGAAGTGTGCAGCTGGATTGTCCACCAATAATCGGCCATCCTCCTGAGCAGGGCCCATCTTACATCCGGCATGCAATTGAAGCATGAAAGCCACAGCTTGCTTTTCATGACTCTCTGTGGAGCTAAGCTCGATCGCCTCATTCGGCAATGCCTCAGCCCGCTCTCCCTCAACTTCATCCCTCTGCTTTTCCAATCGCACTAAATGCACAGCAGCTAGCTGAATCAACGTGGAAGGACGGTCAAAGTGGCCGACCACACGGGCAACAAGTGCATTGCTATACAAGCCAAGAGGGACCTCGAGAGTGGCATCGGTGTCCTCCACTTGACAACGGATGAACTTTGCGATCGCCAGGTTTGACTGAGCGGCAGCACGACAAGGATGATCCACCGGACAGACACTGAGCGCCCGCTTAAAGTCTTCAATGGAGTGCTCCAGATCCTGTCTTTCCCCGTGCTTTCGGTATTTTGAGAGAGCACTGTGGCCTTGGTTTGTTGCGTCTTCCAGCTCACCTGGGGATTCCGTGGTTGACTGTGGAGATACAGTGATTAACGAAGGTCGTGTTGACACATTTCGTTCACGTACGCGATGGGGGTCAAGGACCCTCGGCGTTGATGAATCATTGTTGCCGCACTTATGTTGTTCGACAGTGATCGAAATCCATGAACATGGAGATACGACGTCCCCATCCTTTGGGGAAAGGATAAACGCTGCCGTGGTCACCGCGTGAGTATCCAGACCATTGTACAGCACTCTGTCCCACTCACGAAGGTGTTTTTCACTGTGGTCCAACAGTTGTTCCACGGTGATTGTTAATTTTCGCAGCTGTTCCCCAACACCTAACACAGGCTGGAATTCGAAGGATGCATAAACTTCAATGCAAACGGTGACTGAGAGATCTGACGGTCTGCCAACACTGTTAGAACTAACCCCAGCTGGAGAAGGGGGAATCTCACATCGGGATCGGCCCGTCCCATTCAATGACATCGTCGTTCACCGACGAAGGCTTATTTTCGGTTTTCCATTCAAGGCCACTATGAAGCACCACGGCATAAAATCCGGCGGGGACTCGTCTAAGGCCAAGGGCGACATCTGAGGCTTGGATACCTACCTTGCTGTTAGCAATGTTGGCAAACCGCATAGAGAAGTGTGGTTCATACTCGCAATGATCGTCTCTTCGTTCTCGTCCGTTCGTGTTGCACAGCCAGGATGTTCTGGGGAGGGGTTGCTAGGCGTTTGTGCATTGTACTGCAGGACATGTCAGTTGATAAACTACAAGCAAGGAAAGGACTCACATGAGCGCCAGATGTCCTTGATATTGATTGCAGTCGTTTATTTATTTTGCTAAAACGGCTTCCCATCGTTGGTTAGAACAGAAACCTGGGTTGTTGAAATATACTAGATGTTACCTAGAGTTCGCGTTTTTTTGGATGACGGGCTACGACTCACCAACCACAATGGTGTTTGATATGAATTTTACACACGAAGATAACATAGACTATATCACTTTTCAGTCCATGCTTCCTACCACAGCATATCGCATTTTCTCCGCGGTCGTGGCACAGCCCTCAAAGATTGCTTCTTCAAGCTGAAAGCAGTGTGCATTCATGATGAACTAAATGACGGGCGCAGCACTGCAGCCCGCGTTAGGTATGACCGGTTTCGACGTCAATCCCACATGGATCAACCACTGGTGCAAGGTCAGTACAACGCCTATGCAAATGACAATGATACCGCTCTGCCCAGATCGGTTCTGGCACTGGCGTCTTGCAGTACTCCTAATTTTTCCGCCTGATTAAACTCGGACCACTTCATCAAGGAGTGTGCGGCGCAGGCGCTCGAGTTTGTTGCATCGGGTCGGAGGCCCTGAGCGTGGATGTGGGCCAGTGGACTGGCCTGGGATCATGGCCGGGTGTAACACCGCCTAATTAGGTAATCCAGCCACTTCCTAGCGGTCGTTTTTTCTGAGTTTGGTCATATGGGTTCGGGGGACACGGGACACCGCTGCGTCATATTGCTTGTACTTAGGCTTGCAGAGATAAAATTTTCATGTCCGGTGAATACAAGAATAGACAACAGCAGATACATGAAAGACAATAGAAGGAGTCCAAGTGACTGAGTCACGCGGTGGATAATAGAGTGGGTGAGTAGGTAGCAAGTCAACGAAGAGCGCGAACGGGTCGCACAACGACATAGCTGCACCTACAGTGTCGGGATATGCGACGGACGTACCAGAAGAGACCCTGGAGGCAGTACAAGCTGAGGTTGCTGATGATGAAGAGAAAGTGCAAAGCGCAGTTGGCAAGCCAAAAGGCAACGCAGGCACGAGGAGCGGGTCACCACGCGAAACGGCAGTCGTAGAGGGCTGAAGAGGGCGTCAGGGAGGTGCTGAGGACAGTGGACGAGGTGGCGGCGGCGGCGCAACAAACAGCGCCAGCTGCACGTCACAACGACTCGCACTGAACACGTTAGCTGAAAAAACGATACGTCAGCACCTGAAACGACTCACCACCAATAGACTTACCAGAACCAACCGAGCCACCTGACAGACCCACGTAGCGACGGAACGAGCCCCCAAGCGTGACGAGGGCGCTATGGACGTGCCAAAGAAGCTGCGAAAGGTGTTAGAACAGGTTAACGAATGCTTGGAGCAAGGAGGTCAGCAGTACTCACATGGGAGGGCTCGAGACGAGCCAAGCGAACCAGAACACGAAGCGGACACATCAGCACCATCAGGTGGTGACATACAACGCAGCGGTCCCCGAACCCATATAACCAAACTAATTAAAAAAACCGCAAAAGAAGCGCTCCCGTCCTGCTTTCCATAGATCTCCAATTAGTTATTCACGCCTCGTACCATCAAGGCGTCACAAGTTGCCGCTCAACGACCTTGCCCTCACCGCCGTCAACGATGATTCGGATGCATCACACACATCCTATCTGTCATCAGGCCACTAGGAGGCGCTGATCGAATAGTGTACTAGGGCGGGGCCGACTGGCCACCTTGCACGTCACATTATCTCGCTCGTACCTGTCCCCGAAAGCACTGCCTTGGCTGCCATTTTCCCCTCCCTCTTCTCCGAGACTCCGATCCTGCGCTCGTCCTCATCCGCTTGGGAGCCCAGTCTTCCCATCCTCTCGAGTATTAGTTCCACCATGCTCACCACACTCGGCAAGTTTCACAGGCTTCCAACTCCCCCAAGTAACACACTGCCAGTGGCAGGGAACCACACTCCCGCTCGACATGGACATGCCCAGCACAGAAACAAGGTCAACCGTCAACCCCACACCCACACCTCTTTGGGATGGTACATTTCCCTTCGCCAACCCATCGACCCTACAATGGAAGAAGCTGCACGTCGCACGACACAGGAAACGTCGTACACAAACCCCGTATCATACTCGCGGCGGGGAAACCCGGACTGTGCTTGCAAGGGGAGTGCTGTTGTCCAACGCCTCCAGAGCGGTCAAGTGTCGGTTGGAGACATTGAATTCTGAGGCTCTGAGTACAGGCGCGCGATAGAAGGAGGCCAAAGGTTATTGGCAGGCGCAAGTACTGTTTTTGTGATGGTACTTAGTAAACGTTTGAATCCTGGAGAAGATATAATTTTTGCCACTATATTCATCTTCGCTTGAGGCTACGAGTACGATACGAAGTGCCAGGCTGCAAGGATGGTAAGTACAATTATGTAAGTAGGCTCTCCACCAACGGTTATTCTTTCAAATCAAACATCGTAGTATACACCAACTCTTGCATCACGATATACCCAAGCCAAAACCTCATTCATCATCGTATTCCACGACGCGTCGACCATATCAGAAGGCCCCCTTTGAAATCCAATACCCCACCCACGCATCCGCCTCATCCTCCCCGATCGCCTGCATATTCGCCATCGTCACACTCACCTTCCGCACATTCCCAGTACTAAAGTTGGTCATCCCCGCCGCCTCCGTACTACCAACGCCGAGGTTCCGTATAGCCTCGTCTCCTCTTGCCAACGCGCGGAAGAACTCGAGCAGCTTGATCGCTGGCTACACACGTTCACGTCAGTGATCATTCGATCATTCAGGCACGAATTAACTCACGATCTTGGCCAAGTCGTCCTCCGAAGCGCCCTCCGCCTTGCTCTCCAAACGCGCGAACCATTCCCCAAACGGAACGATCGGGAGGACGTCCTCCCCAGGGAGCCCCTTTCGCTTGATGATCGCACGTCGCACAAACGCGACGATCGCAGCCCAAGGCGCACTGCACGGATTCACAATGTTGAGCGCGGGAGGTGGCGCCTCTTTGGCAAACCCCGTCTCCAGAATCGCAGACGCCACTTCTTCCTCGCGCAGCCACGACACGACCTACGACATGCATTATCAGCAAGTACGGGTATGATCGATCGGATCACTTACACCAACGGCTTCCGGGAGCGCACCGAGGGCGATGCTCGATTTGACAATGATCGGGAACCAATCCGTCGTCGCCCAAGATCCACCGTGTCCACCCGCGATTTGGCCAATGCGAAGGGACGTCGCGTGTAACCCGCTCTGAACGATCATCTATCCGTCTGTATCAGTACCGATCGTCCAGGTATGTAGTTATCGCGTTGTGACACACCCGTTCAGTTGTGTACTTGCCTTCTCCGTAACCTGCTCCGACGGCAACAGAAGGGTCGAGTTGAACTTCCTCTGGGAAAGGACCTTTCAAGTTGTCCCAACCCTGCGCAGACCCGATTGAAGAAGTAAACAAGAAGCGAAGGTTCTGGTTCTGAGGTGAAGCCAGGCCGAGGTCGATCAGGTTCCGCGACGCCCGAATGCTGTCCTCGAAGGATGATATCGCCAAGTTAAAGTCGAGGCGCCACGCGTTGTGTATGATCAACGTAACCGAGTTCCGGATCTACAGAGGATGTGTCAGTGAGGTTATCATTTGACAAGGCCCGGGTCAACCCCACCTCTTCGTACTGAGCTGGAGACAGACCGCACTGCTGCAGAGACGCATCGGCCTCGACGTAGACGATCTTATTCGAGTCTAAAAGGTCTATCTGTAGTCCCCTGTCTCTGAACGCCGCCTTTTGTCGTTCCTCGATCGACTTTGTAGAAGAGGGACGATTGAAAGCAAAGACGCGCTGAACTGTGGGATTTTTGAGAAGTTCCGAGAGCAAGAACGATCCGAGACCGCCCGTAGATCCGGTGAGCAGTACTACGGCAGGCTCGATCAATTGGGTGCTGGGCAACACACCATCAACAGGTCCGGATAAACCGACGGAGTACTTCTCGATCATGGCATTGATTGCATCTTTGTGTTTCTCTACGAAGTCCATCGCCTGTCCAGCAGCGTCATCATTGACGATGGCGGCGATACGCGCACTAAGCTGCTGAATGGTCGGGTTTTCAAAGATGATGTTCTGAGGGATATGAGCAGCGGCTTTCTTGATCTCTGGGTCTGACGATTTTCGCAGAGCACCCAATAGCCGGTTACGGAGATATGTAACGCTCAAACTAGAGGGGGGAAGTACGATGTAAGCAATGTTTTCAACCGTTTTGTCGTACGAGACCGCGTACCTATCAAAACCTTGAGCAAACAGGTCAGCGTGGGGATCAACAGAACCCTTGGGGCTGATGGTACGAGCATGCTCCAACAACCATTCTTCAAGTCCTTCGCCAGTCCACGCTGACGGTCCAGCCAAACCAGCTTCGGAACTTGCTTCGACGGTATCGTACCTTGACTTGTCTAAGACCCATGTCCACGCACACGTAATGCAATGACTTACAGTGCGTTGATCTCTACCTCATACGCATTCAAAGTCGCCTTGCGTTGAACGGTACCTTTGGGAGCGCGTAACATGGGTTTGTCCTCGCTCGTAACCAGAATCATCTCCTTGAAAATACGACTGAATGCTGGCGACGGCTTGTTGGCCTCTTCTATCATAGACCTTTGTTCACTTTGGTCAACGAGCTTTTCCAGTCGTAGGTGAAGCACATACCAGATTTGATTTCTAAACTCGGCCACGGCTTTCTCGTCGCTGACGTCGATGGCGTGTTCTGGGCGGGGTTCGAGGAGGACGCCAACTTGGTTTCGTTCGCGTCCGAACATGACAACACCCTGCACAAGTGGGGAAGACGCGATGATACTCTCCATTGGGGCAGGAACCGTCTTCTCTCCGGATGCAAGGATGATGACATCGTCGGCCCTTCCAACACTGCATGGAGAATCAAAATCGTGAATACCACATTTTGGTGGAGAGCAGCTGGACAGCTTACATCTTCCACAAGTTCTTAGTGGGATGTTTCACGAAGACATCTGAGGTGGCATATCCCTTCACATCAGGAATATTCTCTATCGCCATCCTGTGATCTTTGGTCGACTGATCAAGTTCGTTAGCATTTTCCGAAACCGTGACGTGAAAAATTACATACCAAGATTTGCAACTCGTATGTATCGTCCCCTTGCGGAACCCACCTGAGTTTCTGATCTTCTGAGAAACGCATCCACATCCAGTCACCGTCCGCGATATCTTGCTTGTTAGCCGTTGCCACGGGGACGCCGAATTCTGTCCCGCCATATCCGCTTGCCAGCTGCACCCCAGCAGTCACCAACTTTTGACCGACTTTGACAGGGAGAGGGCCACCACCAAAGGTCTGGAGATAATGAGCTCGGGAGAACATAGACCACATAGATTGCACATACGACAGAATCCATCTTCTTCAGAACCTCGACAGCTTCATCTGCGGCGGCTATCTGTTCAAGGAGTGCTGGAACCGTCATGAGGACGTTACATTCTATTTTTTTGAGTTGCTCGATCATGTTGTCGCTCGTCGGTATCACTGGTTGGGCGAGAGGGTCGTTGTGCGTACGGGGAGGATAGACCACAGTAGTGACAAGGAACGCTATTGGGGCATAAAGCTCGGTGACAATACCGAAGACATGGAATGGGGGCAACGCCATGGCACCGACGCGACGGGGAGGAGCGAAATCAGCGTATATGCGAAAAGATGCTACAGATAATCAGCAGGTGTAGCATCAAATAGTGGGTGGTAACATACGCTGCGCCATCCACTGGATTTGAATTCTGTGGCTGTGGGCAATGGCTTTAGGGAATCCAGTGCTGCCCGAGGAATGAATGTAGATAGCGGGAGAATCCAAGTCTGGACGCTTCGGGGAAGGAGGGTACGGAATAAAAGAATCGGCTGCGACCTCCTGCCCGAGCTTCGGAAAGGCACAACGGAAACCGGGGAGTTCATAGACAGTCAGCTCGGCGCCTTGAATTTCGTGTCGGATGCCATCGATAAGCGCCTTATGAGCGTGATCAACGGTTACGATACGCGAGCAGTTGGTCTTCTTCATCATATTAATAACCGCCGCCGCAGAATTCCTGGGCGATACCGGGAATGGCTAGACTGGAATGTGAAAACAGGACTGACAAAGATAGATGTGTACGTACAACCCATCCAGCGACGGACAAACCCGCGACAACGGCATGGTAGAGTATTGTGTCCGTATTTGCGATGACCATGACGACCTCACCGTCGGGACCTTGACGAGAGGGCCGCAGAGCATGGGCGACCCGGTGAGCAGCTCGACCGAATTCGAGAAACGAGATTTCAGTGAGTGAGTCGGGAATGCTCTCATTCGTGTACACAAAGAATGGAACAGAAGCGTTTCTTTCCATATGGAAGTTGACCAAGTCAGGAAACAGGTGGGAGTGATCGAGAGGAGGGAAATTGAGAGAAACAGAGGCCATTGTTGATGAAAGATGCAGTGGGATACTTGGGATGAACAATGGATGAGGCGCTCATAGCGAGGACCTTTAAAACTGAGCGAGTTATCAGAGTGGCGTTACTAGAAGGGGAAATCATCCGCGGAGAACATACTTTGATTATCCATAAGCACAGCGTCATGGAGGTCCGCGAGTCGCGCGCACGAGACCGGTACTATCTGTCCTCTGCCGGAGGTTAAGCTGACTATCAAAGGAAAGTTTGATGGACGCGGAAAAATCCCTGAGAACAAATTGATGCGCCCATCGCCTACTTTGATTGGCCCGTGATTTTCTAGCCCACTCCAATAAGACTAGTGGAACACACCTTGTGGTCATTGTAAGGGTCGCTCGAAGGACTGTCCGACTTGCCAGTGATGGTATGTCACTAAGTGCGGGGATTGGACTTGGCCGGATAGCCGGGTATTCCCGCGCTACCCAAGGACGCTGGCGATACCAGTGCATCCTCGTAATCTAACCAGTGCGGCAATCGCGCACGTCATAACCGCGATATCAGGCTCAATTAGATTTCGACCCGGGTCAGCCATCTTGGGTCCGTTTTCCGGCAGCACGCACCTTGACGGCCGACTCATTGGGACAAGCGGGAACAGAACTGGACCGCGCTGGAACAAAGACTTTCTGTGGCTATGTGGTTTGGCGGTGATAGTATCGTGCACGTGGCTAGTATGCCAACAAGTATGCACTTGCCCGATCTCTGATTCCCCGCAGCGCGCTATCAGAACTAGATCCATCCTCTGCCACCGTCCCCACTGCTTAACCCCATTCATCGATCATTTGCGTCGTGACCCCACACTTCCGCCGCTGTAAAGGACCGTGTTTTTTGTATCCCTCTACCAAGGATAGACCGCATTCCAACCTCGCCGCTGGGATTCAACCAACCGGCGGTGCATTTTGGTAGACATTTTCTCACAACAAGATTGTGAGGTGTAAGCGAGTATGGCTCTTTTTTGCTTGCATTTCTCCCGTGAACAAAAGATATCACAGCGTTGGAAACATGTGCCAGGAACGCTCGTCGCACCATCAACTCACTCTTCCGTCTCTTGCTACCAATGTCGCCTGGATGGGTTTGGTACTTCATACCCCGACCGGTAATCGATCCCGAGTGAGTTTTTGTCATTCCTTGCAGCTGAGCATGCCTTGAGAGGAAAATGCTGCAGACCACCAACGCTGTCAACGCGACCCAGTCTCGAGCTTAGCGCTTACTTGAATAATACCCGATCGTCCTTTGCGCCGTGCGCCCGTCGTCAGTGAAAATATGATCGAATGACGTGCACGACAGCAAATTGAAAGGACTCCTGCGAACTGGATCCAGATAGAAAGTATCCAAAGTACGTATCCAGAGTTAGAAATGTCGACTTCGCCCCCGGTGATGGCCAGCGAAGTGATACTTTTCTCGGGGTCGGCAGTGTAGCCATAACCACTGAGCACCTTTGCGCTTGACAGAGCAGGTGTGGGAGGTCTAGAATGCCCCACCGGAGGAAGCAACGCTGCATTGAGGTCAACGACACTACCAGTTAGCGGAGTGGCAGGACGAGAAGGCAACGCATGGGGGAGTGCCCGGCATTGATGTCAACAGCACTGCCGGTAGCAGGGTAGGACCAAACAGACAGCGTGGCTTGGGAGACCGAAGGTGAGGTCAACCATGAACTCTGAGATCCCAGGCGAGGACGACTTGGGGCATCACGACGGAACGGATCGGGATCCTCGTTTATGACACAAGTCGGGGATGCGTTTCCTCGATAGGCTGATAAAAGCGGAGGGACCGGTGGGATGGACGGATCACTGCCCGAAGAAAACGGATTGAACCAGGACGACAATTTGGGTTGCAAGGAATGTTGGAACGCAGCAGGATTGAGACGCGTGGACGTTTGCCGAGTATGATGAGTAGAGAAAGACCAGTTTGACATACTCTCATGAGGCGAAGAACCAGCATCGGAGGTGAGCCAAGAAGTGCCTTCACGGAGACCGTCAACGTCTTCAGTCGCGAAAGACGGACGAGGTTTCTCTTCGACCTCCTTCACTGGAGGCCAGCTATCCGTAGGCTCGTTGAGGGCCGCCAAGTTGTGTTTGATGACAACAAGTGTAGACCAAGCCACCGAAGGCAGCGGTGCCCAGGAGGGCAGTAATGGTCGAATAGGCAACGACGCCAGCGAAGAAGCTCGGAACACCTGCTTCCACGAGGACCGCAGCAAGTGTAGTAGACATCAAGCCGAGGAGCAGTGTTGGGGCCCATATCATCCAATGTTTGCGACCGAATGATACTGAGCGGTCCGTGCGGATGTGGATGAGTGTCAATCCCGAAACGACGAGGAGGCAGTTCTGTCTGACTGTTCAAGTTAAAGCGAACCAAAGTCTGGCTGTGGTGGCAACATCCCTGGCGTCAGCAAGACCAGTTGCTCCGCCAGAGTATTCTGACACGGTTTGCCAGATGAATGCGCACAAAGCCAGGAGATCGAGTGAGGCGAGCCAAAGATGGCTCTTGTCAGCCGATGAGAGTGAGAAGTTGGGAAGTCCAAACTCGGACTGTGCGCAGCATGTCAATATATAGGCTCCGAAACGAGAGAGATGAGCTTACCGGAGCTACTCGCCGACTCAAAGGGTGAGGGGCAAGATAGTAATCACTATACAGAGAATGACGAAAGCTGAAGCTAAGAACGAAATGGAACTGAGTGCGATGGTGAGGAGGAATGGAATCATCGTGACCGCGATCGTGGTTGATTCTTGATGAGCGAGCGTAGGTTGCGTGAGACGGCGTGAAGCCTTCGTGACAAAAGCCAAAGTAACCGGCTTTGCGCTAGAGAAAAAGGCGTCAAGTCTTGAAGAGCGAGAAGGAAAAAAAGTGCAAAGTGCGCGGGATTAAATACTATTGCATGGCAAAGGTCGAAAACTCGGACTTGGACCAAATAATTTCTCCCCTCAAGGCCAAACAAATCGTGTCAATTCAACGTGCTTACCGTGACACAGGTAATTGGGCCCGGCCCCGAGAGCCATACACATCACCGGAGCCCAAAGTGTGCATGGTTGGTCTGGTAGCCACTATGGTTTGACCTCGTAGTGTGGAAGACGGGCTGATCACCACAGGGCCGAGAGACTCAATACCTTTCATTCTCTTTCGATTCTGGTTCCCGGCGGCGACTTGGATGTTGTGTGCGTTAGGCGATAGCCAATACATGCAGCGGGTCTTGTTCCGTGCGGCAACACAGGCCGCTCTGCGATCACGGATTGAAAACCCTCTCTGAGACTTAGGTCATCCTTCGTGGAGCATACTTCCGCTGAACAGATTGGTTTCGACGTCAAAAGAGTGGCCTCGAACACATGTTCTGGGGTGTGGTCGTCGTATGCATGGGTTACAGTGCGTTTTCATCGTTTGCCTGTTAATCGGAACGGCACTGGAGGCACTCTTGTAATCTTGCTCGTCCGCGAGCGTCCCTCTCACAGAGGATTCGCACATACAGGTCAGATAAGGTGATTTTTATGCTTGACTATCGTCCCGACAATGTTAACAAGAGTTGCCAGTCACAACGACTAACCCACCTCATACTTTACACGTTGTCACAGACCGCGCTGAATTCCCGATGCAGGCAAGGGAGTAACCAACAAAAATCACATCAACGATCCAGTGCGGAAAGAACCTCCCCTTCTTCGTACAATTTGAAAAAAGGCATCACTTAAGCACTGCATACAGGTACCTCAGTATTCGTGAATCGCCAAGCTTTGACCTAGACTAGACATCAAGGAACCTCAGCTGACGCGTGCCCCAAATCACTATGGACGCTGTGCGGGAGACTCATCACAGCGGAGTTACGATGTTATGCGGCACTGCTAATTTGACAGAACCACTTCCTTCAAGCCGAGACAAGTGTTGTTCTGTCCCTCGGTTGCTGCAGAGCATTCGAACAGCCTTGAGACTCAGCAAAACCGTACAAGCGATATGACATCCTCTCAGATCTGGTAACGGTCAGTTGCATGTTCGAGAACACATCCATATCTGTGCAATAATCTGGAGTCCCAGGTTAGGATATTTCGTTTCGCGATCCGGTACGATCGGTTCCCTCACAGCGTCCTTCTCGACATTGCGTGCTAGTTTTCCTTTTTTGCGCGAGGACACAAGATTAAACCACATACCAGCTTACAAGGCGAGGTGGCAGCTAATCCCGCCACTTTATTAGCAATTGATCATCACTATATGACAGGCTTATGGCGTACTGACATAGCCCGGTAACCATTTGTGTTTGAGCTTGAAGCGTGGCTACGTCCAGTCAAATTCATAGGTCGATGCTCCTTAAGAAAGTCTAGCTTTGATCTATATCATATTAATTTGAATGGCGGCATGTGTGTCGGTAAAATAAAAACCCTTCTACGTCACTCCAGGAGTAGTTGACTCAATTTCATACGTGGAAACGTAGTGCAAGTGCTCCACATAATGTACTGGAATTCCGTTCGCTAAATCCTCTCGGCCGAGGTAATATACCAATTGATCGAAGGCAGTATGGGTACCTAGGTAGGATCCAACAGTCACTCGGCGGTGGCTCGTTGCGCATGGGCTCTGAGCACTTCTCATTCGGGGATGTTTAGTCAAGGGTACATCTCAGCGGGACGATGAGGGCGGAAGCACTTGTCTATTGAGTGTAATAGACGAAACCGCCTGCCACCCCATGAGGTCCGTTATTTACCCACAGCACGCTCGCCTCGATCATCTGATGTAATGGTATCCGAACTTCGCAGGTTTCATAGGCAAGTCTGTCGGGATATCCTACAACGAAGGGATTTACTAACCTTACAAGAGAGCCACTTCAAAGCACCGGCGAACATGCTGTGGCTCTCAATGAGGACGTCAGGATGCATCCTGCACTCCAATTGCAGGTTTGTGCTTACCAACATATTTTCGCGAACATTGAGGCCGTGCAGCAAAGCAGTTCATTCCGTGTTGTGGCGATTAACCCTCTCTCCAAGTTGGCAGCCCTCCAACCTATCTGCCAGCTGATCGGCGGAAAGAGGGGAGTGGCCACCGGATGATCCAGAAAGGCGGCACTACAGCATGGAGCGCGGTATTGTGTCAATTGGAGGCCCCACCCGCGTGGTCAAAGCCGCGTCAGTGGACCACATTCTTAGTTTGTTTCACCTTTATTGGACATGCGTTGGTGCGGCCATGAATGGTGTCGGTCGAGCTATTGTTAAGTAGGTGGACAAGGACACAGCAAAGTGAATTTAAGCAGCTCCATTTGTCTAGAAAATGTGGTCCAAGCGTGGAGTGCTTTGGCGCCACAAGGAGGCTTGCCAAATGTAGCGACGTAATTGACCTGCTAATGGATGCTGTTCCCACTCGCCACCGTAGAAACCTCCACAGTTCCAGTGCTTGTTTTCGCGGCTTGGGTATAAAAAGTGTCTGGGACGACGTTGAACGAATCCCCATTCTAACTCACTCGTATTTTGTGCACCACCCCTCGTGCCAAGTTGCCTCGTGTCCACATTTCCCCCCTTCTATCTCCAAATAGCAATTCGACCCCCGTTGCGCCTCGCGGGTCATGGACTCTATCGCATCCATCATGTCTTTGTGCGCTTTCTTTTGTGCATCCCTTGACCTGAGCTCACATGTACATTCCCGACCTGTCTAGTATCCTCGGGCGTCGCTCGATGGTCCGCCCTACTTTGCCACTCGACAAGTCCAACTTCACCCTTGACACGTCGGGTGTCGCCGGCGTCTTTGGTGGCGACGAGGCGGTGTCGGCCATGGCCACTGTCCATGTGTACGAGAACAGGCGGTGGTTTGGGTGGTACAACTCTCCAGGATCGTATCAGATTGCTAAAAGATATGGCCTTCTCGCAAGATCAAGGTTTTTTGACGGTTTTTTCCCTGGTGTCCACACCGATCCTGCCACGTTGTTCGAATTGGATGGCTGGAAGGGTCCCAAGTTTAGAGCTGCTCACTCTGGTACCATCATCGAGGAGACCGGTCATTTGGGTGCCCTCTTCATGAAAGAGTGTGCTGCCCGGGAGGGAAAAGTTGTTGAGGGGAGAAAAACACAGGCTGTTGGAGTCACGATCGCCGAGCTCAACCACATCCCTGAGCCTCAGATGTACCCCAGACGCATCAACACGTATTCCCCTGCCTTTGCCAGCATCCCTATCGCTGTCAGCATCGGTACCTGCGTCGCCTGTGGTGTTTTTGAAGACTGGTACTCGTTCTCGTTGATCCTCTTGGGTATTTTCACCGGTGGTATCGCCTGTCTCGTTATCGGCTCAGGAAAGTTCGTGTTCACCCATCCGGACCCTGCCAAAGGATCCCCTCCTGGCGATGGTATCCTTAGTTCCGATAAGGAAATCGTCTTGCTCAAGGGCGCGGAGGGTGCCGTGAACTCTATCACCCGCGGCAGGTTCTCTCTCAATTTCGACAGCGAGCCCGAATACAGAAACATTGGATGGTGTTCCGTCTTGCTCACTATCCAGTTCATCGCCCAGCTACTCCTCATCCCACAAGGTTCCCTGTTCGGCCAAATCATGTTTGTCACTTCACTCGGCGTCTCTTACCTCTACAACTCGTGGCTGTCCTCCTTGGACAAGGAGAAGATCCAACGGGACATCTTACTTGATAGTGTACTCGAGAAACCAGTCTTGACCAAGTATAGCTTGGGCACGCGCACAACCATGGTGATCTTCGTCCTCCTTGTCCTTCATCCTGAAGATCCTACCAAAATTCTCAATGAACTCCTCCCCAACGACACCAAGGTTTGGATGCAATGGAAGGTTACTATCGTGCGGCGCCTCCTCAACAAGGAGAAGCTCGAGTTTGTCGACGTAGACTGGGAGTTGGACGGGTTCAGTCAACAAGAAAGGTCCCTGCTCGGGACGCTGTATGGTGATGCTCAGGCAGCTTACGGGGGTTACGCCCAATATGCCGCTTCCAAGTGATTTCTTTTTCTGTCGATTTTCCGAAAAGCACTTTCACAATTGATCACGTCTGCGAAACCCCCTTCCGAGCTTTCTATGATTGGTGTCACTTGTCACCGACTGCTCTCCATGCCTTTCCCTTTCCCGATTCTCGATTGCCTACTTGTAGTTGTTTTACTGCACGACACAGAGTGCTTCACATTTGACTTCATTACTCAAAGTGTACCATGCTTTCTCATTACCACTCCTCGTTCGAGTCAATTTACCACGTAATGTTACTTGCAACAATCAATTTCGTTCTTCGTGATACCTCGACCGTGTCATTGGATCGAAACACCAACGTTGTGACCAAGTTCTTGTCCGGGTCCTCTTGAATCGGCGGAAGCAATCAAAACACCAGTCAAGTGTCACTTTATGATCGCCGCGTGGCCAGGTATCGGGTGACTTCAAGTTGGAGGGGAAGATCGTCAGGCCAAGCCCTGTTTATTGAAATTATGATTGACGGTTTCTGTCACGGGAAAGTTTGATGGTAAATCCGCCTCAGGGCGGAGCTGCGGCTGCAAGCCGCCGACTCGGACGCGGTTGCATTAACGATGGAATGTCGTTGCTGCATCTCATGTGCATGTGCCTCTTGGCGTATTTCGTGCTATGGAAGGAACTGTCCACCACTTGTTCTAGTGTCAATTTCCGGCTCAATACTTACAAATCCGCTGCCATGGCCTTGACAGCTGCCACGACTTCTCTCAGCTTGGCTTCTCCTTTGTCATCCAGGAGATCGAAAGACCATCTTTCCTGCGGTACGACGTCTTTGATGACGTTTGGATCCACCGCAGGCTCGATGAACCGAGTCTTGGTGTTGAGAGTGTAAATGCAGCATTGGGTTCCGAAAGCGCTGATCCCAATAAGTTTTGGCATAGAGATCGAGTCAGACATGAGTTCACGGAAGCAGTCGCGCATCTGATCATCAGCGAGGGCTCGCACGGAGACATCAACCAGAGAACAATATGAACCGTTGATCTCGACGAAGAAGATGGGCACACATCGTTTGCGGATGGTGCAAAGGAGAAAGACGTCTTTGGACCCTTTGATGCGCTTGAGCTCGGGTACTATTTGGAAGTGCTCTGAAATGGGGAAGAGCTCGAACAGGAGGGTGATGAAGGGCCCACGCCAGTCACTCTCTTTGGAGGTGGAGCGATCGACAAGCGAGAACTGTTCAACGACGGCTTCGGACCACGGCATATCTGTTACGATTTAATTAGCATAGGGTATTCCGAGACGAAAAAAGTACAATACCGGAAGGGTGACGAAAGTAAGAACGTTGAGCATGTTGAACCCCTTTTGCTGGAACGGTGGCAGGATTACATAATCCATCGTCTTTGACTTTGACGTCATCAGAGCGCGGGCTCCCTCACCGCTTGCACGGCCTCCTGATGTGATACTGATCGTTCCTCGACTCTGATGGGCCCCAATGAACTTTGATCTTGAGGGAATGTTGCATCCCCAATACTGCGAGTGGTGCAACACTATTAAGGAATCGAAAGAATTGCAAATACGTTCCGATGCGCTGAAAGTGAGTATCGCATCTCCGTAAGCGAAGTCAATGATCAATGAACGAATTGTGGGGATTGAGAGTGTCCGAGCTTCGGAGATGCTGAATTTTCGTGCAAGGGACGAAGAGAGCAGGGGCATAATCATCAAGGGAGGACTCGTCTCTGGAATGGCATTTCAGCCTGAGTTCCGTCTTCAATGGGGTGTTTACGCAAGAAGGAGTACAATAACCGTCGAAAGCGGAGCGGCGATGAAAAGGCGAGAAAGAAGGGGCAAATTGATCTTCTTGGAGGGATTAAACGCCGCACTAGCGAGTAGCCAGGAAGCGCATGACCGAGATACGGACACGTGAGGTCTTGCATAAAACTCAACGTGGCCAGGAACTCCTCCATGCCAGTGTTTTGTTGAAACCGATGAGGAACATTGTGCAAACTGAGAGCTGTCAAACTACTGAGCTTCAGTGAATACCATGGCGCTGGACAAGATAATAGCTAGAGAGTACGGAGGGCCGGGATGTCTCCATGAAAGAGCGCCGAGTCCCACACGAAAGCAGAGCCTTAACTTGAACTTTAGTAAACCAGTACATAGGCGAATTTAGTAACACCTTACGATGTAATTTGGCGGCTTCGACTTTCGGTGTGATCACCTCCAAAGCGGACCAACGAACCAACGAACCTAGCATGACAGGGTGTCACGCATGACCCCCCGAACTTAAGGTCGTATTAGTACAGTATCTTCAACGATGCCTGGTGTGATCTGGCCAACAACTCTTCTGTCCAGGGTAGCGAGACCACGAAATGGTACGCCCAAAGGGTCGGGCAATTCAGAGCCACCCCGCGCCAATAACGGCAAACGTACGAAATGTTGACCCAGCTAGGCAAACCACAAGGGAGGAGTTCAAGTTGTTGGTGGCAATAAGGAACATGATCGTGGTAGTCGCTAGCGCACCGAATAAAGATGGTAGCGAGGAGTTCGGGTGGAAGGCGACAAATAGGAGACACTAAGGTGTTCAATTGACTGCGGAGATCGGCGTTCTCTTTGTCAACGCGGGCTGGCACCTCGGTCGCCATATCCGGGTACGTATTTATTGAGTAATTTGACACAAGAGCTGTACAGACTAGGACTCTGGAATCAACGTTTGCGTCACGATATGCTTGGCGACTTACGGGGTTCATATCCCATCGACGAAGTTCGAGCGTGAAGGGCGATAGTCATGGAATCTTGAGTAAGTGTAAAGGGGTAACCCTGATGTGGAAATTCATCACGTTTTCACAACTCGGATCAGTGCCACTTCGAATCTCGATGTCAGCTGATATATCGCGTGCTGAACCCGTAGAGGTGGACGGCGCTAATGATTTCCCAGAGCGCATGATCCTGATTCTGTACGCAACCGAAACAGGAACAACGCAGGAAGTCACTGATCGGATCGCAAGAGAATGTCGCAGGGTTCAATGTCGTGTGTGCAACATTGGGTCTTATCCTTCGGTACGTGATTCGTGGGTCCCTTGCTGAATTATTCCCATCCTTTTCGCCTAGGAAGGATTGGTCTCCGAACCGCTTGTCGTATTTGTCGTCGCGACCACGGGCTCGGGCACAGAACCGCGTGCCGTGACGCCTTTGTGAAATTCTCTGCTCCGGTCGGATCTGCCTGATGATTTATTTGTACTTGACCGTCTTTGGGCTGGGTGATTCTGCCTATGAAAAGTTTTGTTGGCCAGCAAAGAAGTTGGCTCGTCGACTAAGAAATATCGGAGGACATCAATTACGACCAGCATTCACTAGGGTAGGTTTCTGAGCTTGGAAGTTGCATATGGATTTGTTGAACTACTTGGGAACGGTAGTAATTCGTAGGCATGCGAACTAACCCCAACGTGACGCGTCACAACAAGAACACCCATAGCTTGCTTCGTCTTCTTCCGAGTCTGACTCTACATCTACAACACAGCGAGTCGTGATGAGTCGAGCTTGTTCGCGGGTGGAGATAGCGTCCTGGAGAGACAGTAAATCGGTACCGAGCGTGTCCGTAGTATCCCATTCCGGCGGGTCTGCCGCAAACGTTATGTCCACCACTTCCAGCTCCTCCAATGCCGGTGCAAATATCTGATTTGGAGTACGTCCATCCTGGTCCTCCGCGCAATCGTCATACAGCAACGAAGCCAGTTCTGGCATGTCACCTTGACTCAGTTTGATGTACCGTAGATCTTGAAGATGTCCAAAGGTACGCATCCAGAAGGCCGACGAAGTTGGAGGGTGGAAGACATGAATACTCTGAAGGTGTGTCAAGGGCATGGAGCAACAAATATCGCTTATGATGCGATCCCTGTCGATCCTAACTTCCTCGAAGGCGATCTGGAGAGGAACGTTGCAACCCCACTCCGCGCGCGATTTGGAAAAATGGGAAATGTGATCGCGTCCCGACGTGCCGAAAGTGAGTCGTGGATATTTTTCATTCCATGTAGTGGAATCAATGACCAATGAGTGGATTGCCTGGCTGGACGGTGCGTGATTTTCAGCCACGCTGAATCTTTGTCCAAGAACCGGAGAGAGTAGGGAGTAACCGTCAAGGGAAGAATCAGCTTCGGATTGGCATTCTAACCTGAATTCTGCATCTGATGGAACATTTACGCAGGACAGGAGTGCGGTAAGGGTCGAAAGCGGAGCCGCGATCAAAAGGCGAGAAAGATGGGGTAAATAGATCTTCTGCAAGGTATTGAACGCCGCGTTAAACACAAAACCAGTAGCGTTGGTAAGGGCACGATCAAGATATAGTTGTACGAGGTCTTGCATACAACTCAGCGTGGCTAGGAGTTCCTCTATATTGTGTCTAAGCCGAGGAGGCACACGACACAGCTTGAGGGTTGTCAAACCGCTTAGCTTGAACGACGACAGCGGAACCGGACAGTTCGAGAGCTCGAGAGCACGGAGAGCTGGAGTGTCTCCGTCAAAGAGTACGACGGGCGATTCAGAAGGATAGTCCCGCAACGAGATTTTCAGATTTTGGAGGCAAGGAGCGCGCGAGGAAAGCATGAGAAGAACCTTATTGCTATGGGTGCCGGGAAGGTCCAAACTGAGTTCTTGGATGCGTTCTACATGGTGCATCGCTTTCTCCACAGAGTTCCACCACTGGGGGACATGGTATACATACAGGAGCTTGATACGTATCTTCAATATTGCCTTCTTCGATCTGTCCAAGAACTCTTCTGTCCAGCGGTGGGGCATCGTGGAAACGTAGGTCCAAAGAGTCGGGCAGTTCAAAGCAACCTCGCGCCAATGGTAGCAAACGTACGAAACGTTCAACCAAGTAGGCGGAGAGTGATTTT
Source organism: Imleria badia (assembly GCA_015039435.1). Taxonomy (NCBI): domain Eukaryota; kingdom Fungi; phylum Basidiomycota; class Agaricomycetes; order Boletales; family Boletaceae; genus Imleria; species Imleria badia. The sequence goes on from MU130791.1 coordinate 19,824, forward strand.
GGTCCTCGCTGTGATAGTCACGAGCGCAAAGGATAAAGATGGTTGCCAGGATCTCGGTTGGGAGGCGAGAAACGAAGGAAAAGGAATTTTTCCGAGTATAGAGGTTGGATAACACCAACTTTTGTTTAAGAATTTCTGTTTCGATGCGGGCTAGGGCGATGGTTTCCATGTCATTTGCTGGCATAGATGAAGCTGAATGTTGAACGTTGCTTGTTCTGGCCACTGGTGGCATTAACCAACAAGAAACTAGAGCGCAACATTTGCAATGGGATCAGCGTTCGCATGAAGATTATTACTAGATGACTTATGGGTTCAGATACTGCGTGAGACAATGTACAGCAGCCTGAGTGGTCACAGAGGAGTTGAAGGTTGACAGTCAAAAAAAAACGCCTCGTCTCGGCGACAATGATACCAAATATGGGGAAGTGGATCTTCCCCATCCTGGTCTGCCTCCTCGAGGAGCTGACTCGGAAATCATCCGATATGATTCTGGCACCTTGAGCGCTTGTTATGACCCCAAGTATGACCCCTCTAGGTTATGTCTGTCAAGTTAACGCAATTTAGGTTTGCGCATCCCACTATAAGTACTCGACTCTCGACAGCGCATGGGTTGAGAATTTGGGCGTCAAGTTGAGCAAGTATTAACAGTAAGCTTCGTCTCTCCCTTTCCACTCAACAAACTACCCTGTTCTTCGCTCGATATGACTGGTATAGCAGGGCAGGTGCCTGGATGGAAGTATTTCTGCACGGCTGCAGTTCACGTCTACTGGAAAAGGTATTGGCCCTGTTGGCTCACCAGGTGGGTTACGGTGCAATATCCCCAGGGCCATCCAGATAGTCAAACGACTGAGCTGTCCGAAATCTGCGTCCTTCCGTGGAGACTTTTCCTGCACAGTCCATTTTCAGGCGAGTCCGCTCGTGCCCCAAACACTTTTTGAATCGGACAGTTGCAATGCTGTTGAAAGGAAGGGAAGGCCCCGTAACCTCCATCACACGCGGTAGGTTCTCCCTTTGTTTTTGTTGAGCGAGCAAGCGACATTAAAATTTCACGCAGTAGTGCTCCACGCGTATCACCCAGCTCCTCATCCCATAGCGTTGTTGTTCGGCCAGGTCATGTTCCTTACCTCGCTGTGTGTGTCCACGCAATACAACGCTTGGCAGTTCCTCGTTGGACAGGGAGAAGATCCATCGAAAACTCTTATTCTAGAGGGTGCTAGACTCGGAGAACTCGATATTCACCGGGTACGCATTAGGAACTCGCAAACTCGGGGAACCGGACGGATTTCCGCAACGGGAGCAGGATCTGCACTTGTACTTGCTCTTCGAGGACGCACAGGAAGCGTATAATGATTACAGGGACCATCGATTTGCTGTCATCCTCTGTACTTTCCAAGTAGCTAGTTTTTAGTTTTGATTTATCTTCAAATATGCTCCACCAGGCTGACGGTCTTCTTCGTGTATTAAAGCTGTAGTATTGATCTGGTGTCCACTGTTTCATCTCGGTGGATCCAATGTATAATACGCAAAGTTTGAATTCAACAACAAGAATGTACAAATGCAGATCTATACCCTGGATCACGTTCAGAAGAGTAGGTATACCAAACCAAGCATGTTGCTCGAACTCGTTCACTTCAGTCATGGTGGGAATCATCCTCCAAGGAATATTCCGACTCATCGACTACAGGGTCATCCTATGACCAAACCATGTCCAGCTCTTTCAATTCACCTGCATCACATTTCGTCATGGTGAGTCGACCTCGAGGCGCATTGCGGGTAGAGAGTGCATTGAAGAGACGGCGTTGAGTGATAACAGCGCTTGGCGTGTCATGGCTTCAAGTTCCCGGCCAAAATGTTACCCGATCTAGTTCCAATTCCTCCAACCTCAGGCTGGTACTGGGATGCGGTCTCGAACCCAATCACTTGCCAGTGGGGTAGGCCGACCTTTATTCTCGTCCTCGCGAGTGGTGAGACCTGTAACAGAGATCGTAGAAGCGAGATCTGGCATATTGCTGTAAGGAACGCGCTGCGCGTGTTCACCGCCGACGGCTAAGTACTAGTACAATACCCTTTCTCTCTTCACCTCTTCACTTCATCACGTCCTCGTGTCTTCTGTCATCTCTTCATATCACGTATCCCTTATACTTACTCCACTGACATCATCTTACTAGTACAT
>MU130791.1:22391-34493 GCA_015039435.1 Imleria badia
CATTGCTTACCTCATCACCTCTTATCTCTCGGCTTATCACCTTCCCCTTTCGAACTCGCACTAGTTCCGTGTTCCTGCGCCGTAAGCAGTGAACGACCTACATTGCCGTCGGTCAGTTCGAGGTAGTACCGTAAATCTTGAAGATGTCCCAACATTGTCCTCCAAAAGGCTGGCAATGATGGGGGCCTAATTGCGTGGAAACTCTGAACATTGGGCAAGGGTATGGAGCAACAAATGTCGCTTATGATGTGATTCCAATCGCTGAGCATTATTGGCAGCTTCGGACCAATGAGGATCTGCAGAGGAATGTCGCGACCCCAGTCGCCGGGCCACGTGGAATCGTAATAATCGCATTTGCGTTCCGATTCACTGAAGGTAAGTCCTATCTCTCCCCATGAAGCTCTTTCGATAAAAGATTAACGAATTGTTGTCATTGTCTACAACGACCAATGAACACAGGTGATAAGCAGGTTTGGCGCAGACATCATCTTTGTCTGCGCGCGGGTTCACGATCCGCAGGAGTGGTGATGCAGGCAGGGTTCGGGTCAACGCCGAACCGAGTACTAGTGACGACCGGTCACGGACGCGACCGCACGTTCGCTTTCCCTTCGAACGTAGAATTAAATCGAGGAGGTTGATAACATACTCATCAGGTCAGTCTCGACAACCACATGGACATTATACCCTTGTAAATATGTCCCAAGAACCCAAATACCAGTCTAAGCATCATGATCATAGCAATGCTAGGAATCCGTCGGAGTCACTCTCACCCACTATATCAACGTCATCCCACGACCGAACTACGTCCAGTATTTTCGAATTACCTATCCAACATCGAGTCATGGTAAATCGACCTTGGGGCGCGTTTCGGGCCGAGAGCGCATGGAAGAGCCAGCGTTGGGTGATAGCAGGCGTTCGCATGTCGGGATCGCCGCCCGAAGAAAATATAATGTCACAAAGCTCCAGCTCCTCCAGGCGTGGTGCTACTATATGATTTGAGTCTCGATCACCAGTAGCATCCTGGTTCGCGTCCACGTGAGCAGTGAAATAGAGCGCTGAAGCTAAATCTGGCACGAAGCCATCGCTCAATTTGATGTACCGAAGATCTTTGAGGTGAGCCAACATCCTCCTCCAAATAGCCGGAGAGAATGGGGGTCTGAGGACGTGAACACTCTGGACATGTGTCAAAGGCAAGGCAAACACAATGTTGCCAATAATGTGATCCGCATCGCTTCCCGTCCATGATGGGTGCCAATGAAGCTTGATCTTGAGGGGGATATTGCAACCCCAATACTGCGAATTGCACGACACTATGGAAAAGGTAGAATCGAAATTACGTTCCGATGCACTGAAAGTGAGTGTCGCCTCTCCGTAAGAGAAGTCAATGGTCAATGAACGAATTATGGGGCTCGACAGCGTCTGATCTTCGGAGATGCTGAATCTTTGTGCAAGGGACGAAGAGAGTTCATCAAGGGAGGAATCATTTTCGGGAAAGCATTCCAGCACAAGATTTGTCTTCAATGGGATGTTTACACAAGACAGGAATACAATAACCGTCGAAAGCGGACCGTCGATGAAAACGCGAGAAAGATAGGGCAGATTGATCCTCTGGAAGGAATTACACGCCGCGCTAGCGATAAACTTTCGGCAGCCAGGAATTGCACGACCGAGATATAGACACGTGAGGTTTTGCATACAACTCAACGTGGCTAGGAAATCCTCCATGTTTCGTCGAAACCGATGAGGGATATCGTGGAGATCAAGAGTTATCAAACCACTGAGCTTCAATGAGTACCACTGCACTGGACAACACGAGAGCTCGAGTGTACGGAGGGCGGGAGTTTCTCCGTGGAACAGCGCTGAGTCCCACCCAGAAGGAACATCCTCCGAGTCAGCAGTATCCACCCAAATCTTCAGCTTTTGCAGACGAGGTGCTGGTGAGGAGAGCATGGAAAAAAATCGACGGATCGAGTGATCTGGAAGGCACACAATGAGCTCTTGGATGCGATTTGTGTGGTTCATTAATTTCTCCACAAGACTCCACTGCCTGGATTCTGTGATGTTGAACAGGATGCGTATCTTCAAGGATGCTTGGTGTGACCTGGACAATAACTCTTCTGTCCAACGTAGCGATAACACGAAATGGTAACCCCAAAGGGTTGGGAAATCCAGAGCTACAGCGCGCCAATGACAACAAACGTACGAAACGTTGACCCAGCTAGGCACATCGGTGTTGGTTTCAGCAAGATCATCATGGTGGGCGCTAGCACAACGAATAAAGATGGTTGAAAGGAGTTCGGGTGGAAGGCGACAAATAGGAGTGAAGGCGTTCCTTTGACTGCTCAGGTCATATATAGACGATCTGTGCTTAGCGATCTCTTCGTCGATGCGGGCGATTGCCAGTGCCATACCCGAGTACGTGCAGGGAATTTATGGACCAGAGACAAGAGCTGGGCAGACTAGGACTCTGGCGTCAGCGTCTCCTTCACGGTCATATGCTCGGTGACTTACGGGGTTTACAAAATCATAGACTGGGCTGGTTACTAGAATATTTAGATGAGGCTCCAAGTTCGAGTGCGAGGGGAAATAGGGGCTAATCCTCCCGTTTACGTCATTTGCAACGCTGCTTCAACACCCTCAGAACTACGATCAACATCACTAAACGCGGTCCTGCAGCTGTCTGTGCTCAACTTGGGGCCCATTCGCACTGGTGCAGAGTTTTTCCCACTCTCCAGAACAGTGCCCCTGGTTCGCCAATGAGTTTCAAGACCGTACGTCCCACATTTGCTACACTCACTCCGAGTCACCTTCTTATCCGCCCTCAAGTTTCCGTCCTGCTGGGGCACAATAAAAACTGACCTCCCAGAACGAGAATTCATGTCACATCTCTTCCACGTCACACGTCGCCGTTGTCGCTGCGTTCTCAAATGGCCAGTTCCTCGCCAAATCCGCCGCTCCGACAGACGCCCATCAACTACACCTCCAACACTTTGACGTTCAAGACAAAATGCAAAATTGACACCTATGAGCCTACCAAGGAATCCCCGGCTGGCGACAGAATCCTTGGCTCAGCAAGGATATCGTGCTATTGAGATGAGAGGAACAGAACTTGAAGGTGTTGTAAACTCCATCACGCGCACTGAGTAGGTTCTCCCTTCGTTTCCCAAGGGAGCGCCATTACAATCTCATACAGCGGTGCTCCATCTGGTATCGCCCAGCTTCTCTTCGTCTCACATGCGTCGTTAGTTGGCCAAGTCATATTCCTCGAGTGTCTGTGATGACGACAGTTGGCTTTCCTTCCAACGAGCGCGCGCGGGCAGCATGTGGTGGTTACAGGGACTATCTAGGTCGGTTCATTCGTAATTTTTGCACATCGTTCATCTCTGAACACAGTCGTCATTCATGTAGCAATTAGTTTAGATTTATTATATCCAACTTGACGGACGACCTTCCATTCATTATACCGAGTAGCGTTGTCTGGAAAATGAGCGTGTCCCTTAAGTTTGTAGGCATGCGAATCAAAAAGATCAGATAGACCCACAGATGAATGTATTTCTTGGTCGTGACGTAGCTCAGTCATAGTGCGCAGTCTGGTTCAGAATAACAATATTCATCGACTCCCTCCACAAAACAGTGAGTCATGATGAGTCGAGCTCGATCGCGGGTAGAGAGCGCGTCCTGAAGAGATTGTAAATCGGTACCGAGTGCACCCATAATATCGTATTCCGGCGGGGATGCCGCAAATGTGATGTCGTACAGCTCGAGCTCCTCCAATCGCGGCGCAAATATCTGATCTGGTGTACGCTCACCCCAGATCTCCGTGCAGTCGTTATAGAGTATGGCAGCCAGTTCTGGCATGTCACCTTGGCTCAGTTTGATGTACCGCAGATCTTGAAGATGTCCAAAGGTACGCGTCCAGAAGGCCGACGAGGTTGGAGGCTGGAAGATGTGAACGCTCTGAAGATATGTCAAGGGCATGGAGCAACAAATGTCGCTTATGACGCGATCCCTATTGATCTTTATTTGACCCAAGACGATCTGGAAAGGAACGTTGCAATCCCATTCCATGTGTGGTCTGCACACGCAAGAATCGCAATCGCGTTCCGATGTGTTGAAAGTGAGTCTTGGTCCCATCATAGTGGACTCGATGACCAACGAGCGAATTGCGTGGCTGGATGGTTCCTGATCTTCAACCATGCTGAATCTTTGTTCAAGAACCGAAGAAAGTAGGAAGTAATCGTCAAGGGAGGGATTATATTCGGAATGGCATTCTAGCCTGAATTTTGCGTTCGATGGAGTATTTACGCAAGACAAGAATGCGACAACGGTCGAAAGTGGAGCGGCGATTAAAAGGCGAGAAAGATGGGGTAAATTGACGTTCTGCAAGGTATTGAACGCCGTGCTAGAGAGAACCGACGTCGCAAGTAAGGGCATGATCGAGATGTAGTTGTACGAGGTCTTGCATGTAACTCAGCGTGGTTAGGAGTTCAACTATATTTTGTCGAAGCCGAAGAGGCACATGACACAGCATGAGGGTTGTTAAACCACACAGCTTGAGCGAAGACAACGGCACCGGACACCTCGAGAGCTCGAGAGAACGGAGGGCCGGAGTGTCTCCACGAAAGAGTACTGAGGATAGCTCAGAAGAATGGAACTGAGACCTGATTTTCAGGGTTTGCAGGCGAGGAGCGGGCGAGGAAAGCGTGAGAAGAACCTTGTTGCTATGGGAGCCGGGAAGGTCCAAACTGAGCTCCTGGATGCGTTCTACTTGGTGCATCACTTTCTCCAGAAAGTTCAACCACGGGGAGACATTGGTTGCATATCGAACCTTGATCCGTATCTTCAATAATGCCTTCTTTGATCTATCCAAGAACTCTTCTGTCCAGCGGGGGGACATCGCGGAAACGTAGGTCCAAAGGGCCGGGTAGTTCAAAGCAACCTCGCGCCATTGGTGGCAAACATACGAAACATTTACCCAGGTGGGCAGAGAAAGGTCTTCGTCTTCGCCGTCATAGTCACGAGCGCAAAGGATAAATATGCCTGCCAGGATCTCGGTTGGGAGGTGAGAAATGAAGGAAAAGGTGTTGCTTCTTTGAGTGTAGAGGTGGGATGATAGCAACATTTGGCTATCAATCTCTTCGAGGCGAGTTAGGGCCATGGTCCCCATGTCATTTCGGCATAGACCGTGACGAAGTTGAACATTGCTTGGCATGTACCAACCAGAAACTAGAGCGCGACACTTGCAGTGGAATCAGCGTTCGCATGATGATTATTGCACAATGACTTACGAGTCCAGATAGTGCGTGAGATGAGACAACAATTCCTGGACCCGAATGGTCCAGGTCTGTCGTTCAAAATTCGTGGCCGTTCCTGAACCATAATAAGAAATGCCGGTCCGATTTGAGTTTCGTCATACGCTCCTGAGATGATTACATAATACAACATAGCAAAGACTCAAGAAAGGGGGGGACAAGAGCACGATTCGATGCGGGTCCAGGGTTGCCCGGAGGGCCGTGGAATAGCAGTTGCAGACAAGTAGAAGGTCGACGTTCAAAAAATGCCCGACTCGGCGTCGGTGAGAATGATGCCAAATTGTTGCAGGAGGTAAATCGACGACAACTACCGCTGAAATGAGGTGCAGGCAGGCTTGGATTCAGGACAACGTCGAATATAACTTGACTAGCAGTGGACGCGACCGCACGTTCGATTCCCGTTCAAACATATTCGAGATTGATAGCGCGCTCATTAGTCTCGAACACATGGACTGTATATTGTTGTATGTACATACGGCCCAAGAACACAAATGCCAGCCCAATCATCAAAATGAGAACCTTCCTAAGTAGGGGGATGCGCTAGGAATCCAAGTCACTCTCACTCACTACTACAACACCATCCCAAGACCAAACCACATCCGGCATGTCCAAGTCGAATTCACCCTTGCTTTCTTCGCAACATTCAGTAATGATAAGTCGGCCTTGTGGCACATTGCGGGCAGAGAGTGCATCAAACACAGACTGCAGCGTAGCAGTGCCTCTCAGTGGACGATTTGAATCGCCTGCTGGTGAAAATCTGATCTTGTAAAGCTCCAACTCCTCCAGGTGTGGTGCTAATATATGGTCCGAGTCCAAGCCTGGATCACCAGTTGCATCCTGGTTCTCCTCGTCCTCGTGAATGGTGAGGGAGAGCACGGAAGCTGGATCTGGCATGTAGCCATTGTTCAGTTTGATGCACCGTACATCTTGAACGTGAGTCAACGTCTTTCGCCAAAAAGCAGATCTAGACCTGAATGGGGGATTGATGACGTGAACACTCTGGACATGTGCCAAGGGTAGGGAACAAAAAAAGTCTGTAGTAATGTGATCGACGTCACTCGATTGGCCGCAATCAAGCGTGATCTCGAGGGGAATGTTGCAACCCCAATGCTCCGCCAAGTCATGCGACATTGATGAATCACAACTATGTCCTGATGTACTGAAAGTGAGTGTTGTCTGTGCGAAAGTCAAGTGAATGGTCAATGAACGGATTGTAAGGCTTGACAGTGCCCAATCTTCAGATATGGATATGCTGAGTCTTTGTGCAAGGAACAAAGAGAGCAGGGCATAGTTATCAAGCCGAAGGGATAAATCATCTTCGGAAGTGCATGCCAGCCTAAGTTCTGTCTTCAATGGGATGTTTACACAAGCCAGAAATGCGATAACCGTCGAAGATGGGGCATCGATGGAAAAGCGAGAAAGGTGGGGCAAATTGATTCCCTGGAAGGAATTGAACGCTGCGCTAGAGATAAAATTTTGGCAGCCAGGAAGCGCATTATTGAGATATAGACACGTGAGGTTTTGCATATGATTCAACGCGGCTAGGAACTCCTCCACACTTTGTTGAGACCGATGCCGAACATGGTGGAGACTGAGAGTTATCAAGCTACTGAGCTTGAGTGAATTCAATGACACTGGACAGAATGGCACGAGGGTATGGAGAGCTGGAGTTTCTCCGTGAAACAGCGCTGAGTCCCATCTGGAAGCAGTGCCCTCAAGCACCCAAATTTCCAGGTTCTGCAGACGAGGAGCGGGTGAGGAGAGCCCGGAAAGAAATAGATCGATCTCTTTGTACGGAAGGCGTGCAATGAGCTCTTGGATACGTTCTGTATGGTCCAACAATTTCTCCAGAAGACTCCACCACATAAATTTTGTTCTTGCCAGTGCGAACGGGATGCGTATCTTCAACGGTGCTGGTTGTGACCTGGACAGTAACTCTTCTGTCCAACGCCGCGATACCACGAAATGGTAGCCCCAAAGGGTTGGGCAATCCAGAGCCACAGCGCGCCAATAACGGCAAACGTACGAAACGTTGACCCAACTAGGCACATCGCGGGCACCGAGGTTAGTTCGGAAGGCACTAGGATCAAGATCATAATGGTCGCTAGCGCAACGAATAAAGATGGATGCAAGGAGTTCGGGTGGAATTCGACAATTAGGAGACAAGGTTGTTGGACTGCGTATAGATGATGAGTGCTCAGCGATCTCTTCTTCGATGCGAGCCTGGGCCACAGTCGCCATATCCGAGTACATCGCAGGGAATTTATGAACCAGAGGCAAGACTAGGGATTTGGTGTCAGCGTGTCCGTCATGATATTCTTTGCGACTTACGGGGATGACGAGGTAGGTTCGAGTTTTGGGGAAGAGCTCAAGAGGGGCTATCCGCGGCACACTTACATCATGTCACGAACCCGCGTCGGCATCATCCGTCGTCGTCACATTATGCATCCAACATCGATGGTACTAACAACTACGCCATCCACTGGCAACGCTACCGCCATCGCTAGTCATCACTCTCGGGTCCCAACTGAGGCATAACAAATCCAGCCCTCCAAGAACGAGAACCCATCCTCTGCGTCGATGTTGTTCACTCTTGCGTGTCCGTCTCCATCGTCGTCGAGTTTTCGTTGCTCAAACGGTCAGCTCCTCGCAAAATTCGGCGCTGCGACATCAACTGTGCCCCACTCCAATATCTCTACGTCCAAGACAAGATACAAAATTGACGCCATCCCGAGTCTGCCAAAGGGCCACCACCCGTAGACGTAATTGATAGCTCGGACAAGGATATCGTGCTGATCTGATCCAGTGGTGCTCCGTTCTCCTCTTTATCATGCATCACCACTAGCGACGTTGTTTGGGTAAGTCACTTTCCTTACTCCCTTGGTTGTCTCTGCGCTGTACAGCGCTTGGCTTTCCTCGTCGGACAAGGAGAAGATCCACCAGGAACTCGTTTTAGAGAGGGTACTCGAGAATCCGACATTGACCAGGTACACGTTGTGCACAGGCACAATCTCACTCGTGTTCATATCCCTTGTCCTACGGATGCCGGGTTTGATGGTTTCACAACGAACTCCACCCCACTGGCAATGATACCAAGGTGGAAGCAATGAAAGCGACGACTTGGAGCAGCTGCGTCAACTCGGAGATTACGGCACAGGAGCGGGATCTGTTGTACCTGATCTACGAGGACGCGCGGGTCGTTCGTGTAGCTATCAGTTTCAGGTACCCACTAGAGGCGGTCTTTCCCGCGTATTACACCCAGCAGCGTCACCTTTCATATTCCACTCTGACCTGTTCAAGGTTTACGACAGTAATGGATCGATGACCTTCCTGAACTCGTGTAATGACCGCGCGTGAGGATATACGATGCTCACCATTGCTTGCCTTGATGGATAGGAAACGCTCATTGAGATTGAGGTTCAAGTTCGACGAAGACACGCGGTGAACTACATTGAGCAGAGTGTGTAAGGAAACCTAGTAAATACAACAACTCGACCGCCAGTCCAATCATCATCCAGAATCATTCTCAGAAATATCTCGTTCTCACCGACTATATCAAGTCACCATCCCACGTCCGACCTGCGTCCCACATTTTGAATTTACCTACCCGACATTGAGTCATAGTGACTCGACCCCGGGGCACATTGCGGGCCGAGAGCGCATCGAAGAGAAGGCGTTGAGTTGTAGCAGGTTCCGGAAGATTGGAATTGCCACCTGGCGAAAATGTGATCTGATGGAGCTCCAACTCCTCCAGGCCCGGTGCTAATATATGGTCTGAATCTCGATCACCAGTGGCATCTTGCTTCTCCTCGTCCTCGTCCTCGTACGGGGCGAGAGAGAGCACGGAAGCTAGATCAGGCATGTTACCCGCACTCAGTTTGATGTACCGTAGATCCTGGAGAAGAACCAACGTCTTTCTCCAAAAGGCCGGCGAGAATGAAGGTGCGATAAAGTGAGCACTGTGAACATTCGTCAATGACATAGAGCCTAAGATGTTGCTGATGATGTGATCCCCATCACTCCTCGACCTTGATAGGCCCCAACGAAATGTGATCTTGAGGGGAACGTTGCGACCCAAATACTGGCATGACACTGTGGAATCCAAAGAGTCGCAATCGCGCTCGGATGCACTGAAAATGAGTGTTGCGCCTCCAGGAGCAGAGTCGATGATCAATGAATGAACTGTGGGGCCTTGTAACATCCGATCTTCAAAAATGCTGAATCTCTGTGCGAGGAGAGAAGAGAGTAGATCATAATGATCAATAGAGGAATTATCTTCGGAATGGCATTCCAGCCTGAGTTCTGTTGTCGATGGGATGTTTACACAAGACAGGAATGCGATAACCGTCGACAGTGGAGCGTCGATCAAAACGCGAGAAAGATGGGGGAAATTGACCTTCTTGAAGGCATCGAACGCCGCGCTGTGTAGAAAATCGGCAGCGCTAGCAAGGGCGTCGCAGAGGTAGAGATATGTTAGCTCCTGCAAACGACTGAGCGTAGCTAAGAACTCCACCATATTTTGCTGAAATTCAACAGGAACACGGCGCAGACTGAGAGTTGTCAAACCGCTGAGGTGGAGTGAATACAGTGGCGCTGGACAGTCTGAGAGTTCGAATGTACGGAGGGCTGGAGTATCTCCACGAAGGAGCGCTTTCTTCCAGGCGGAAGGACGGTTCGGGGCGATGATTTTCAGGCTTTGCAGGCAAGGGGCGCGCGAGGAAAGGAGGGAAATAATCTCGATGACGCTCTGCTCCGGAATGTTCAGGTGGAGTTCTTGGATACGTTCTACACGGGTCATCAATATCTTCATAGCAAGGACCCTCGAGTGAACAGGTTTAAAATGACCGGACACCTTTAACAATGCTTGCTTTGATCTGGCCAATAACTCTTTTGTCCAGCGTAACGATACCACGAAATGGTAGGTCCAAAGGGTTCGGCAGTCTAGAGCCACAGCGCGCCAATAACGGCAAACATGGGAAACGTTGACCCAACCAGGGACATCTGAAGTGAGCAGTTGCACGTCATCATTATAGTCGCTGGCGCGACGAATAAATATACTGGAAAGGATTTCGGGTGGAAGGTGAAAAATAGGAGATAGGGTGTTCCTTCGGCTGCGGAGGTCGTGCTGAGTGATAACGCGGGCTCGAAGCTCAATCTCCATATCCGAGCACGTTGCAAGATGAGGCCAGGTAGATTGAGCACGGTGCTGCGGGGTTTATTAAGGCGATGTGAGGAGGCTCAATGAGTGAAGGGCGAAGTAAGCCTTGGGAGTTCTTACTGCCTTGGGAGTAACCATTTAAATTACGTCACGTGACTCCACCGCAGTTGGTGCGCCTCGAGTCCTGGAGTCTGGACCGTGGACGATCCGTGTCATTAACGACCGCCGCTGCTCTCAGCTGGGGCACAACAAAAACGGACTTGCCTCTTGGTTGGTCACTAGCACTCTTCGTCGTCGTCGCAAATCCGCCGCTACAAACAGACAACAGTTTTCAGCCCAAGAAAACGTCCACCGGCGGCCAGCCAGAACGCCTCGAGAAAATTCTCTCGGACAAGTGAGGGACTCGAATCTCTCATATGAATGACATCAATGTTCCACAAATCTCTCCGGTGATGCTCAAGAAGAACTTATCGCCGGGCGAGCCAGGGATATCACCCAATATGCCCATCAAAGTCTCCTGGGAGCGCTCAGAGATGGATCCCGACGAAGACACTGAGCTCCTTGTACTCACCCTTGGAAACATCATCTCCACCCAGTCTGGACCGTTCATTCGATATTGAGGCATCGCATCACAAGCCGCAAGGCTTCTCCTGCCGTATCAACCATCGGATCTCCCGATCCATGGCGCATTATGTCTTTTGAGTCTGCATATGTGGAAGAGGTCGAGGAGAAGGAGGACCCGGTAGCGATAGTGGTCGACGGGGATGCGAGCCTACAGGCGCGTCAAAGAAGAAGCGGGTCGTTGTTCCTCCGACTTCACTTCTTTTCTGTCCTCTCCCTTTCCCCGAGCAGGAAGCCCAGATGCACACCGCCGACAAGTTTTTCAATGACACCGAGGTACATTAACTGTATTCATTGTGCATACATGCACCCCAACTCACCCCCTCTGCCTTTTCATCCCCTAGGACCGCAAAAACGCTTTCGAAGAATAGACCTACGACACCCGCATTAAGCTCGAAGACCATTCTGCCGCCTACGTCCAGCCCGCCGAAAAAGCTAATCTTGCCACGTTGGCTCAAGGCGAGGACGCCATCAAATTTGCCAATATCGCCCGTCTCTCCCGCTCAACCTGGAATCATTGGCCACCCCATCATCGCGCGCTGGACTGTCCGAGCGCCATCGCCGAACTCTGGACGACGCTCAACGAGTAGCTCACGTGAACAACTCGTCCGACGACAAGGACAAGTCAGCGGTTGTCGATCAATGTGACGGATTTGGTTTTAGTTTAGATTGATATATGTTGGCCATGCTACAGTCCAAGACCCGACGGGACTTTTCAATGAACTCCTCCCCAACTACACCAAAGCGTGGATGCAATGGAAAGTGAGATTTTAATCGTTGCTACATTTCTTGCTGGGGATGGGCATCCAAGAAGGAGATTGGGGGAAAGGGTCTGGATATGTCTTAATTGCTCGGACGGTCGGATCGTTGGGATTGTTTGATTCGGGTCCATTTGACAGATTTGGTTTCCAGTCTAAATTGATACCTTAGCTGCGCTACATTTGGTGTCAGACGGTATGGAGGTACTTAAGGCGAGTGGACGACAGTCCGTGCATTCGCCTGCCTTTCGTT
>MU130791.1:34958-79667 GCA_015039435.1 Imleria badia
TTGCCCGGCGCAACGTACGATATGACCGACGGTGCCCTCTCAGACGAACTGCTTCAAATGATATTCATCCAATGCGTCGTTGACCATCAGACTAGCCCCCACTTCGCCATCCGCGATGTGCCGAATTGGGTCAACGTTTCCCATGTTTGCCGTCGTTGGCGCTCTGCGGCTCTAGATTGTTCAGCGCTTTGGAGCTACCATTTCGTGACGTCGCTACGTTGGTCGGAAGAGCTGTTGGCCAGATCAACGCCGAGACCGTTGAAAATTTGTATCAACTTCGGATTGCAAAAGCGCAGATCTACGTGGTTGAGTCTCACGAAGAATTTGATGCGCCACGCGGAACACGTCCAAGAGTTCCAGCTGCAATTTCCGGACGTCTTCAGCGGTCACACTCAGATTTGCTCCGCACTTTCCTCGCGCGCTCCACGTTTGCAAACCCTGAAAATCTCTGCAGGGAGTTCCTTTCAGCTGCCCTTCGTACTCTTTGATGGAGACACTCCAGCCCTCCGTACGCTGGAACTCTCACCCTGTCCGGTGCCATGGTATTCGTTCAACCTGGCTGCTTTGACGACTCTGAGCCTGCACGGTGTCCACGATCAGTTTCAACAGGGGATGGAGGAGTTCCTGGGCACGCTGAGTCAAATGCAAGACCTCACACATCTATATCTCGAAGATGCCCTCGCTAGCGCCACTGGTGTTCTTTCTCGCGTGCATGCCTTCCAGATAGTCTACCCAAAGCGTCTGCGTCGACTTTTGATCGATGCACCACTTTCGACGGTGATCGTATTTCTGTCTTGCGTCGACATCCCCGTGGAAACAGAAGTCAGGCTAGGCTGTCATGCCGAAGGGAATCCTTCCCCCCACGATTACATCCAGCTGTGTTCGGTTCTTGCACGAAGAATCAGCACGACCGGAGAGCACGCACTGTCCAGCCCGACGGTTCATTCTTTGACCATCGAATCGCTTAAGTGGAGAGGCGGCACGAAAATGTCGTTCAGTGGAGCAGAACACGATTTCCATTCATTCGACACCATATCAGGCGAGGCCTGGAATCTCAACGTCCCTCTGATGATCTTCGTCGATTTGGACCTATCGACGAGCGATGGGGATATCCTGAGCAACATTTGTTGCTCTATACCTTTTGCAGATCTCCAGAGCATTCACATCATCCGACCACCGTCGTCGTCGTTTTGGCGTAGACTGTTGGGACACTTCGAAGAGTTGCAGTATCTGAAACTAAGTAATGGTCCCATGCCAGACCTCGTCCCCGCTCTGTCGCCGGCCCGGGCCGATCAAGCTCCGGTTCGGGTGCTTGCACCTGCATTGAAGAAGTTGGTCTTATTTGACATCCTCTTTTCGGCCACGCCACGGGAAAGCGATACGCTGCATCCCCGGCCTACTGTCGATGTCGATGGCGATGTCGAACCCCTTTCTGCCGCACTCTCCAGCCGTGAAGGGTCCCGAGGTGAACTCACCTTGACTAAATGTGTCGTAAACAAGCATGATTACGATATGTTTGGAAAGTGGGAGGGCGGTGACTTCCATGTGGTCGGTCGGGTTACTCGCCCTCGCGCCGGGTCAAGGCGACGAACGTCGATCTGAACTAGGAGGCGGGGGAACTACATCATGATCACGTTCGAGCAGACACCATGATATCGTACCCACTTTGTTGAACAGTGGTGTTGTGTAAAGATGATCGCTCATCGATCAGGCACTCATTCGTTCATCGGTCGTTGAATCTGAGTCCGCTAGACGCGTTGTGAAACTTGAAGAGTGGAATTTGTTACTGTGTGCCGCGGCGTGATGGGGTAAGGTCCCACGTTTTGTCCATAGCCTCAGGCTGGAGCAAGCCTCGCTTTCCCTGTTTCGATGAGCGGAAACCAGCACGTCCTTCTGTGGAAATGTTTCCTAAACGGCCTTCTTCCGGAGCGTCTGCTCGAGCCCTAACCGCAGACAGCTATGCTCAGGCTCGGCCTACTCCTGCATTCAATCCTACCCACCCACCACCGGAGACCGCAGAACCCCCGCATCCACTTCCCAAACCATCGTCTCATGGTTCTATTCCACCCTCCGTGTTTCCCTGTTTCAAGAAACTCCGGATTCTTCTCTACCAATCGTTTGGTGAAGGTGTGTGTCGGCCTCGACAATCTCAGCTTGGGCGGCGAAGCGGAGAAAGTGACGCTTCTTCGGTAAATGATGCTTTGTGATGCAAAGAGCCAGTTAATTGACCAAAAAATGCAGCACGCTGAAAGAATCCGCATCCTCGTTTCCTCCAGAGTTTGCATCCTTCCGGATTCATCCTTCCTTGGTGACTACCCTCGAATACGGAGGCGCTTCTACGATCGTTCCTTTGGTCTTACAGTTTGGAAAGAATGTCTCGCCGGACGAACACATGAACATTATCCTCGGACCGCTTATCAGACTCTTCGCGAGTCCCGATCGAGGCACGTGGATGGCACTCCTGGATAACCTCTCCGAGTACGCGGAGAAACTCGACAAGAAAGTAGTAGTAGATAAAGTCTGGCCCAATATCGTATGTGACCTTTCACTCTGAGCGTTTGCTGTATGGGCCATGTCTTCTCTCGGGAGAAAGGTAAATCTACAACATTCTCCGTATTCTCTTCTTATACCATTCCCTTCACAGCTTGCTCCACGACTTGCAGAGCACCATTGCGAGCACCTCTGATGGGGGCGGCTCGACACCTATCAACAATGGCTGCGGTGCGGATATTCAACGAACAACCCCGTCTACCGGTTTCGCGCAACCAAAGGGTCTTCAACTCGGCGGGAGCAAGACGAGCGCGAAAACAGTTGCACCGCAACTCGCTGATCAAGTTGCCACTGAGGAGGGAGGAAATAATACCTGGGTTAATAACGATCTGATGTGCTCTTTATCAGGTGCGTTCGAGAGTGCGCCTGCTATTGCAGTGTCAAATTTTACCTCAGTGGCCGACCTTAGATTCGATGCTTCGCGTCCAAGTTCCCTGAAGGGTACGTCATATGGAGCTCGTACATTGACCGACCTTTCTATCCAGTCGACGATGCATGGAGCGTCATGGATACGCTAGCAAGTCCATCAAACATACCCACGTCGAATTTGTGGGGGTCACCTCACCCTCTACCCCGTGTGCTGACACCCCAACCGCAAATTCATATCCAAGCCCGCATGCCTGGAAGACATTTAGTAGCCCAGCTCCAGTTCTCGACCTATCCCCATATCATCACCGTCAGCAAGATGCAATGTATCATGATATCAACGGCTATCGGCTACCTTCCGTCTCGCCATGAACAACATTGGCGCTTCATCACAGCTCTGCCGTAACGCGTACGAAGAACTCGTCACCGGGGCGAACCCGTCTTTATGCAATCGCATTGCTCTTCAAGCCCTTGCCGATTTGCTCTTTTTCCAGACCAAATCGATGATGTCAAGCCCATAGGTGGTACCATCCGTATCCCTCGTCCGTCACCTTTCGCATATGTGAGTTTCATGACAAAGATATCGCCTAGTACCTCATCAAAGACACCTGGCCTCACTCAGAGACGGATCCCGACGAGGACACTACTTTCGTTGTATTCCCCCGTGGCAACGCCATCCCTTCCGCAAGGTCGTGACCTTTGATCGAAAGATATCGCATGCTGAGCTGCAAGGTTGGATCGCCCCATTCAATGCCTGGCGCGGAATATAACAATGTCGCTCTTGTGTCAAGCTCAAGTTGCGCCTGAACCTTCATGGAGTTATGGCTTTTGACACTTCATATATGGAAGAGTGGTGGAGGAGAAGGAGGACCGTGCAGCGATGGAAGTCGACAGGGAGGCACACTGCCGAGGTACGTCGAACTGTATTTGTTGCGCATACACACACCCCAACTCACCCCTCTTCTTTCTCATACCCTAGGACCGCAAAAAGTGTTGTCGAAGGCCTCTCCCGCCTATATCCAATCAGCAGAAAACCGCCTCGTCACGTTGCTCCAAGAAGCCGCTGGTTCTACTCAGAAAAAGGCGAGATTAGCCCACCTCACCCGCTTCGAAGCGCTCGACTTGGAAGTCACTGGCGACTCCGCCATCGCGCGATGCATAAATGCCTAAGAACGTCGGACGACACTTAAAGATACCTCGCGCAACATCGCCCCACGACAAGTAAATATTGACAAGGACAAGACAGCAGTCTTCAATAATGTGACGAATTTGGTTACCAGTCTAGCTTGGTATCTTGACCGCGCTACAAGATGGTGTCAGCCACTGCCTCTTTGCTCATTATACGTACTCCATTCCAAAGCACGTCGGATTCCAAACTGATGCGACGTCATCCCCCCTCTCTCTACGTATAAATAGCGGCCCGAGTCTGAATTCATGTATCTCATCTTTTCCCTTCCTCTCTCGAATGGATGTGCTTATTCACATTCCGTTTCCGCGCGATCATTCTCAGTGTTTCCGCCCTCAAGTCGCCGAGCATCATCGTGACGCCAAAGTTGTGGCGGGCCACTTTCAGTCTACCACTATCAACTTGCCTGCACCTCATCCTACACTAGTAAGTCGCCGTCTACCGTCGTGGCGCTAAAGCTGACGGGTCACTTTCAGTCTACCGCCAAGCTTGCCTGCCCTCCGCCCTACACTATTAAGTCGCCGCGTAGTATTATCGCGAGGCTAAAGCCGACCGCCCACTTTCAGTGTACCGTCATCGAACACCTGAACCTGATGCAACGTACAATATGGCCGTCGTCGCTCTCGAGCATCACAATGGCCCCCACCTTCCCAGTCGCGATGTGCCTACCTGGGTGAACGTTTGGTATGTTTTCCGTTGGTGCATTGTGTCTAAGATGCTCAACACTTTGAAACTACTTGATGTTGCTGCGTTGGTCGAGAGAATTGCTGGAAAGATCAATCGTTGAACATACGCATCAACTTCGGATGCCAAAAACGCAGATTCGCGTGGTTGAGTCTTATGGTGAACCACGCCGAACACGTCCAAGAGTTCTATCTGTAATTTGCAGACGGTTTCAGTAATCACAATCAGATTTGTTCCAAGCTTTCCTCGCGCGCTCAGTAAATCCAGCTTTAGCGTCACGATAATCTTCGGCGACTAACTGAGTATGCTTCCTCACTATTGTAGGACGAAAGGCAGGCGAATTTACGTATGGTTGTCAGCTCGCCTCAAGTACCTCAGTTGTTTCAAGTTGAAGTTGCCTCTCGTGTCCCTCGCCCGTAAAACCTCGGTCAACAGCCACCTTGCTTTGTTCGGGTGATCGTCGAAGCCCTTCAAGTTCTGCGCACCTCTCTCATCCACGCGACGCCGCCCGTTTTTCACGCATTGTCCTTCCGTGTGCCTTCATCCGCGTTCACTTCATCCACGCGACGCCCCCCCTTTTTCACGCATTGTCCTTCCGTTGTGCCTTCATCCGCGTTCACTAGAACCCCTCCACCCCTCTCCCGCGCGCTTTACACATGCCTCGCCGACAGCGGGCATACGCCTGAGTGCGGGCATTGAGGAAGACCCGATGTCTGACGCGTCGAACGGACCGGACGGGGCCCCGGACCCATTCTATTCAAGATCGTTGGCTCGGACCTATCAATGCTGAGGAACTAGGGCCACCGATCGCTCTGCACCCTTCAACAATGTTCGGAGCATTCATGTCATTCGTCCCCGTCGGCCTTTTGGAGATGTTGGGCCGACCTTCAAAATCTACGGTACATCAAACTATCTCTTCGATACCCTCTCGACCCGCAATGCGCCCCGGGGTCGACTCGACGTAGGATAGGTGAATCTGATGGCTTGGACGTCGTTCGGTCATAGGATGGTGACATGCCATTGATATCCATGTAGTCGGTGAGGAGTCGGATTCATCGGATTCCTAAGAGGATTGGACAAGAACGAATTCTCCACGCTGCGACATGTTTACTAGTTGTTACTTTGCTCAACGTGGTATAATATCGTCGCTCTAGTGGGGTATACATCGGGTCGGATATAATCAAAACTAATCGCTACACGAATAATGTCCAGAGAAGATGGAGACGGAAACAAAAATAAATCAAATAAATCAGAGCGAATCGATCCCGAGATGCTCCCTGTAACCATTGTATGCCGCCCGCGCGTCCTCGAAGAGTAGGTGCAACAAATCCTGCTCCTGTTGCGTAAACACATCCAAATTCCCGATTTTACTCTCGGATAAGTATTGATCGCGGGGGTGGCGTAGCTGCTCCAAGATCGTCGCCTTCCACTGCTTCCACACCTTGGTGTCATTGGGGAGAAGTTCGTTGAGAAGTCCCGTTGGGTCTTGGGGTTGCAAGACCAGAAGCATGAACACCACTGCGGTGGTACGGGTGCCCAGCGTGTACTTGGTCAACGTCGGGTTCTCGAGTACCCTCTCGAACACGAGCTTCTGATGGATCTTCTCCTTGTCCAACGAGGACAGCCAAGCATTGTACAGCGCGGACACACCGAGCGAGCTGAGGAACATGAGTTGGCCAAACAACGACGCTTGGGGGATGAGGAGGAGCTGGCTAATGCATTGGATGAAGAAGAGGACGGAGCACCACCGGATCAGAGTGTAGTGGGCCGCGCTCGAGAAGCGAAGGGAGAAGCTACCGCGCGTGATGGAGTTGACAGCGCCCTCTGTTCCTCTCAACAGCACGATGTCCCTGTCTGAGCCAATGATTCCGTCGCCAGCAGGCGAGCCTTTGGCAGGCTCGGGATGGGTGAACACGAAATCTGCCGAGCCGAGGACGAGGCATGATATACCGCTTGCAACGATGCCGACGAGGATCAATGATGATGCATACCAGTCCTCGCAAACAGCGCAGAGGGCACAAGTGCCGACGCTGACAGCGATGGGGACGCTGGCGAAGAGGAGCGTGAACGCATTGCTGTGTGCAGGGTGCATCTCCGAGGCAGGAGCCTGACCGAGATCAGCGATAGTAATCCCAACAGGTTGGGTCCTCCTCCCCGGAACCACCCTCCCCTCGGAACCCCAAGCGGCACATTCTTTCATGAGGAGCGCGGCCACGTAACCCGTCTCCTGCATAACAGTGCCCGAGTGTGCAGCCCGGAACTTGGGTCCCTTGCAATCAACCGTTCCAAATAGTGCTGTGGGGTCCGTTTCGATGTTCTTGGAGAAGAACGTTTGGGAGAGTTTGCCACGGAGGGTCACAGATTTCGCGAATGAGCTGAATCGCTTGGCTATCTGGAAGGACCCTGGGGTGTTGTACCAACCCAGCCAACGCCTGCCACCGTAGACGTGGACTGCAGCCATTGCGGATACGGCATCATCACCACCCAACAGACTTGCTGCACCTGACAAATCGAGTGAAAAGCGGGGTGGTTTGTCGAGTTGGAGTAGTGGTATGGTGACGGATTGGCCATTGAATAGAGTATGGGCGTCAACATGAGAAATGAACATGTCGTGTGATATCAAAGGTCTGGTCGATGAGAGAAAGGCGTGAATGGAGCGTTGATCTGTGGCGATGGACTCGGGAGAGTACCTTCAAGAAACGAATGAGAAACTGCCCTCATCGACCATACCTGCTCTTATACACTCGCTGTGTGGCAATCCACGTACCCATTGACGCCCCATTGATCCAGAATTTCTGGAAGAAACGCACAGCAGCCTTTGGAACGATGTGCTCAACGGCCCAGGCTTTTGGCAGTAAAACTGATAATGGTCCAAAGGAGCAATAGACGCTCGTACAAGGCGGTGCTAATACCCAGGTACACGGCAACCTGGGAAAGGCGCGTCCCGAGAAGCATCTGTCATGTCACGGGAACCGAGAGGTCCGACACAGCATAGCATAGCCTACAAAATGCAAGTACGGTTTGGGATCGGTTCCAATGCTTCCGCTAGTCACGGTGAGTCCAGCCCCAGGGACAAAAGCAGCAGCAGTGCAACTCAGAGCTACTAGTCTGACGTTATATACAGCTTGTACAGTTGTACTGGTGGGATGAACATCGACCAAACGAACCCATTTTGGACGCTGAGTATTTGCATAGCACGACCGACAAGAAGAACGAGTAATGTCACATTAAATGAGGTAATGTAACTCGTTACTTCAGTTTCCTACCCTGACTTTCGAAACGCTCACAATGTTGACGCAGTCCAAAAGCCAGGATAAAGTATTTGCGGTTTCCGTCCCAATATCTTCCCTAAAATGTTGTGTGGGAGGAGACGCTACCTGAGTCGCAAAGGTTTACCGGGCCCTCGATAACGTGACCGTGTTTTCGTCAAACTTCTTGAACGTTCAGGTTACTCGTGTTGTCATGTTGCCATCGCCCGTAATCTGGGTTCGTTCCCGGCTGGCGGGTTCACATTCAACGCGGTATCTTGTTCGATCATCTCTAACGTTGGTTGCACCGTTCCCCCATCCTATACCCCACCGTCAACGTTAGTACATGAAGTCGCTCAGCGTTATTCATCATTGGGCTGCCAGGTTTACTTTACTTCTGATGAATCCACTCGTGATGTACGTTCAAACCTATTTTTGTCGCGCGCATCCATACTCGTATCTTGACAGGCCCGTATTGGATTCTTTAGACTATTCTCAATAATGTGCATCGGCAGACTCCAACAGGACTTGCTGGGTGGACAATGAGTCGACGGACGTGCTCCGAAGGACAAGGTGGTTTTCGTTCTCCAAGCCCTTCGTTCTGAGGAACATAACTTCCAGACAGGCACCATCAGCCCGTTGGCTCATTACGGTGCGATCAAATTCAGTCGGATCGCACAGCTGACCTAAGTGGTTCTCCTAGATGCATCCGTTCCCTTGAGACTTTTGTGTCGCCAGTTGCTGGTCGAGACTCAGCAAAGTTCCTCAGGCTGGAAGAGCCGTGCCCGTATTTAGCCTTGGTTCTTTCGTCACTTACATAGTATCTACTGAGAGTGGAGATTTTACGGTGGCTTTACAGCACCCATGCGTGAAGAACTTCAACGGACCGCCGTAGAGGTGGAGATCAAATGATGTATGACAGTGACACTCCTGCCAAGTACTGCAGAGATAGAAATTCTAGCTCTCGTGCCCCTCTGGTTATGCAAATCACTCGTTGCCCTCTCGAGGTCCATTGAGCACGTTCCATAAACACTGATCATACATGATTTCCTACTCTCCATCATGCATCTCCTCATCATTAATTGGCACCAGCCGATTCGTGCCGGGCGGGTACATTTTTGTTAGAAAACGCAATGTGAGATGGAAAGCAATACTCCTCGAGGAAACGGCAGCAGATGCCTCATAACTGCTTCTTCCTGTGCGAATCCGACGCTATCCGGTCACTCCGGTGTTGCGAGGCTAGAAGCTGAAACTGCCATACATCCTACTGGCAGTTCGGACACCAAGGCTTCTGCAAACTCGTGTCATCGACACGTTACCTGCATGCACGACCGGATGCTTCGAGCACATCAAATGATGAATCCCCTGGTCCCCGGACATAAGACCCTGTCGATAAGGTAGACCGTTGTTTCGCAATGTCCATGACGAACAAAAGCTGGAAATAACGAGGACCTGACTGCTTGGATGGTGTTAGATGCCTCCTAGCTTTGATAGCTAATTTCTTCGATGGGGTTTCAGTAGGCAAGCTGCGTCAGCTTGAATTGTTGATCGTATCGGACAGGCATGGATAGTACCACGAGTCGTAAGGTTTGAACCTGTTCCGATTCGCGGGACACACCGGGACGTGATAAATTTGGTCAGCGCTTGTGACAAACAACTCACTTGGGCAAAAGTTCCACCTTGCTTGAGCAGTGCTGTCCGATCTCACAGAGCTCATCCGAACCCAGGTGTAAGTCACGAAGCAATCACTGCAATTCAAAAGCTGAACACTTCATGTTTATCATATTCTCGCTCCTCCTTGATGAATCTCAGTGGCAGCGCGAACGACCACCATCCCTGGCAACAAACGACATGGCAAGCGAAGCCCAAGCTTGTGTTGATGAAGAGATCACTAAACAGATAATCGTATTATGCAAACTGCGTACCCGAAGGAATACCCTTTCTCCCGTTTCTCGCCTTCCGCTGGAGACACTTGCAACCATATTCATTCAATGCGCTCGTGACTATCACCGCGAAGACCTTCATGGTTTCCATTCGACTTTGCCTCATTAGGTACGTTTCATACGTTTGCCGTCATTGGCGCGACGTCGCTCTGGATTGCCCCACTCTTTCAAGTTGGACCTACGTTTTCTTAACGTCGCCATGGTGGACAGAAGAATTACTGGTCAGATCGAAGCAGGCATCGTTGAAATTACACGCGAGCTTGATGCGTCGGGACGAGATATCTCATTGTTTTCACCTTGTGGAACAAGTGATGAACCATCTAGAACGTATTCAAGACCTCTATCTTCAGCTTTCGACCACGTTCACCCACGAGGTTCTTTCCAAGCTTTCCTCACGTGCCCCTCGTCTGCAAAACCTGGAAATCTCAGTGGCGATCACCCGTAATGAGATTGAGCCGTTCCCCATACTCTTTGACGGAGACCCTCCAGCCCTCCGTACTCTCGAGCTCTCAAACTGTCCGGTGCCGTTGTATTCGTTCAAATCGAGTGGATTAACAACGCTTGCTCTGTATCATGTTCCTTCTCGGTGTCAACAAACCATGGAGGACCTCCTGGCCACGCTCAGCTGTATGCAAACCTCACACATCTGTATCTCCATGGTGCCCGTGCTAGCGGTGCCGGTTTTGTCTCTAGTGCCACGTTCAATAATTCCCAGAGGATCGATATACCCCATCTTTCTCGCCTTTTGATCGCCGCCCCACTTTCAACAGTTATCGCATTCCCGTCGCGTGTAAACACCCCCCTGAATACAGAAGTCAGGCTAGAATGCCATTGCTCAGGTGATTCCTCCCCTGGTGACCGCACTCTGCTATCTTCAGTTCTTCTACAAAGGTTCAGCATGTCCCAAGATCAAGCACTATCCACCCCCATAATTCGTTCACTGGTCATTAGATCAGCTAAAATGGGACGCATGAAAATTACATTCAGCGGATCGGAACGCGGTTTCGATTGTTTCGATTTCCCATCACACGAGGAGATTTCTGGGGTCACAACATCCCTCTCAAGATCATTGCTGATTCGAACCTATCGATTACGGACTATGGGGATGATATCATTAGCGACATTTGTTGCTCCATACCCCTGATGCATGTTCAGTGTGTTCATGTCCATGGACCCCCACCCTCGCCGGCCTTTTGGAGGAAAATGTTGGGACATCTTGAAGATTTACGGTACCTCACACTCAGTAACGGCGGGATGCCAGATCTGGCTTCCGTGCTCTCTCTCTCAAATCCTACCACTCATGAGGACGAGGTGAATCAGGGTGGGCGTACCCCAAATAATCAGGCCCGAGACCGCATATTAATACCGAGGTTGGAGGGATTGGAACTCGATCAGATCAGTTTTTCTTTACCGGGAAGCCAGTCCGATACAGCAGGTTTTGTTATCAGTCAACGCCGTCTCTTCGAGGCACTCTCCACCCGAAACTCGCCTTCAGGTCGACTCATCATGACTCGATGTGACAGATCTAGATTCGGTGCCGAGTTGGTGGACATGGTTCGGTCGTGGGATGACCTTGAAGTCAGTCAGAGTGACTCGGGATATTCCTTGGGGTGATTCCGACCATGATTGAGGCGAACTAGTTCGGGAAATGTACTTGGTATTGTGTACCTACTCCTCTGAACCCATCGGATCATCTGTGCGCGGGATGTGATAGATTTTAATTGATCAACGCCACAAACAATTCGGACGGCAAACGGTCGAGGAAAGGTGGGTGAAATATGCAAGTTAACCTAGAGTAACTAGAGAGTGCTGGGAGCTTGGCGGAAACACGAAATGCTTTCCCGACGTTCTCGAAGAGTCATGAAACGAACAAACCTGAAACTTGCAAGACAATATCCGTGGTCACCAATAAGCTTGTTACCAAAGGTTTACACGAGTGTTTTCATAATCCAATGAGATTGAGTGACGCTGCAGGTTCCACAGCGATCAACATGCATGGAGTCCCGTAGAAGCGCTCCACCTCCGCCTGATTGCCATACGTGATAAATGGGGGGCTCTTGACATTCACCGACGATTTCATCGGCGTGATCTCCGACACCTCCATGATCGGGGTCCTGTAAAATGATTTTAACCGCGGGGAAAAGTATCCGTAGTAGTCGTCATCCCCCAAAATCCTGGGGTCAAACTTGCGCCCCAAAGAGAATGACGCCTTCGACTTGCTCGATGTTCGAGCTCCTGAGGGCTTATCGAAGAAATATACAGGAAATCAATTGTCCCAGCTCCGAATCGCAAGTTCTTTGGTGGTGAGAAGGTTCAACATTGGATGAGTATCTCGTGATAGTGCAACTTGAGAGAATAACAGAGGCCAAGCTCATTGCACCCGTCTGCAGGCGCGCGGTCGGATTCTGAGCTGGCACAACAACGGGTCAAGCACATTGCGGCTCGTGTGGACGTACTCGTGGGTGAGACCGAATCCCAAATACCCGCCGTTGGGGAGTTTCGACTTGTTGTTCACCAAATTGACCAGCGCTTGCTTGAGTTTGAGATGGAAATGGAACGGCGTGAAGATGGACGTAGAAGGGTACATGGGTTTGCGTTAGAGGTTGTAAGTGAGCGTCACGCGGTAACCCAATGTGACGGTCAAGACTTCATGCTCGACATCACTACACAGCGCGACAAAGCAAACTGTAGGCTCGATTGCGGTCGCGAATGTCTCTGTGAGATCAATGGTCCACTCTTTTTCATCGTGACGAAGTACGAGTTGGCCTCTCTCATTCAGAGTGCGGAGGACGACAACCAAGGACCCAAACATGTCCTGGCTCCGTGGCGTGTCCTTGTGAGCTTTGAAGAAGTCGCCTTTTCCTACGAATCAGTGAGTTTGAAGAGACAAAGATGCCCATTGATCAGAGCGCTTACCATAGACATACAACTTGTACGGCTCCATGCCCACCGTCGGGAAGCACCAAGTAAGCAATGCCTTTGACACCTGGTCGTGGATTCCGAAGCTGCGTGGATCAAAAAGCGTTGCAAAGCACGTCAGATCCATCTTTGCCGCTTTCCTATAAGAGTCGTCGAAAATATTCACCCCGTTCCAGCCAAACTCTGCCGGTTTGCAAGCACGATACAATGCATTGAGGTCGTCTGAATCAGCTCCGACTTTGGGGAGATCAGTACGACTACAGGCTGGTTAGACACGACACTCGGCTTGGTAGAAGTGACTCACCGAGGGAGGTCATCATAAGTGTAGTCCAGGACGGTACTAGTAACCGTACATATTCCGCTGTGAAACGGGTCTCGGTTGCGCAACGCAGCAACGCGATCACTTTGGGGTCTGATAAATGTTCTGCCTCGAGTCTGTCCGAGTCTGTCAAGCGAGTGGGCTGTGTGTCATGCAGTGTTGGGGAAAGGGTGGGTGAGGCGGTATGAGGGTGTGACAACAATGGCGGACGAAGGAGAGTGCACACATTTGCATATGGAATGGAGGTGTGCGGGAGTGTAGAAAGGCGAGCGATCGAGCACACATGTGCACACGAAGAGTGGAGCTTTGTACATGCTGATGGAATAACATGCAGACATGAACATCGCAAATACTAAACAACATCTCCAGCCTTCCTCTCAACCGAAAAAAGAAACGTTTAGGAGATCATGATATCATCATTTCTGAATGAAACTTTGCACTGTCAAGGCTTATTTGTCCCTGTTTACGATTTGCAAGCGAACAGCGAACAGCCCACACTGGTGCAGCTCTCAGAGAGGCCATCCGAACCAGTGTAAGTCATAAACCCAATCACTGCGGTTCGAAAGCTGAACACTCCATGTATTAGTCTCGTTTCTACTTAGCGGATCTCAGTGGCAGCGGGAACAACCTTCATCGACGCCATGGCAACCCAAGCCTGTATCGATGACAAGATACTAAACACCCAGTGTCATTATGGAACCTACGTACTCGAAGGAATACCCTTGCTCCCATTTCTCGCCTTCCGGTTGAGACACTTGCAACCATATTTATCCATTGCGCTCGTGATGACCACGAACGGCTCTATCCTTTCCCTTCAACTGTGCCATTGTGGGTCAACGTTTCATATGTTTGCCGTCGTTGGCGGGATGTCGCTCTGGATTGCCCGACTCTTTGGACCTACGTTTTCTTAACGTCGCCACGGTGGACAGAAGAACTACTGGTCAGATCGAAACAGGCATCGTTGAAACTACACGTGAAGTTGTTGCGTTGGGACAAGACATCTCATGGGTTACACCTTGTAGATCAAGTGATGAGCCATGTAGAACGTATTCAAGACCTCTGTATTCAGCTTTCGGCCGGCGCGCTCACCCACAAGATTTATTCCAAGCTTCCCTTGCGCGCTCCTCGTCTGCAAAACCTCAAAATCTCAGTGGTGCACACTCTTGAGCCGTTCCCCATACTCTTTGATGGAGACCCTCCAGCACTTCGTACTCTTGAGCTCTCAGACTGCCCGGTACCGTTGTATTCGTTCAAGCTGAGTGGATTAACAACCCTCGCTCTGCAATATGTTCCTTCTCGGTTTCAACAAGATATGGAGGAACTTCTAGCCACACTCAGTTGTATGCAAGATCTCACACATCTATACCTCGAAGACGCCATTGCTAGCATCGGTGGTTCTCTCTCTAGTGGCGCGTTCAATGACTCCCAGACGATTAATGTTCCCCATCTTTCTCGACTTTTGATTGCCGCTCCACTTTCCACAGTTATCGTATTCCTGTCGCGCGTAAACATCCCCTTGGATGCAGAAGTCAGGCTGCAATGCTATCGCGAACGTATTTCGCCTCCTAATGATCACACCCTGGTATCGGCAGTCCTTCCAATAAGGTTCCGCATGTCCCGGGATCAAGCATTCAAGTTGTCCGCCCCCATAATTCGTTCACTAGTCATTGAATCGGCTCAATTGGGAGACATAAAACTTACATTCAGCGGATCGGAACGCGATTGCGATTCTTTCGATTCCATATCACACCAGGTGTGGGGTCACAACGTCCCTCTCAAGATCGTTATTAGTTCGAACCTATTGATAAACGGCTATGACGATGACATCTTAAGCAACATTTTAAATTGTTGCTCCATACCCTTGACGCATGTTCAGTGTGTCCATGTGCTTGGTCCCCCATACTCGCCAGCCTTTTGGAGGAACATGTTGGGACAACTTCCAGATCTTCGGTACCTCATACTGAGCATCGGCGACATGCCAAATCTGGCTTCTGTACTCTCTGTCACAAGTCCCACCACGCACGAGGACGAGGAGAACCAGGGTGGGCATACCCCAAGTGATCAGGCTCGAGACTATATCTTAGCGTCAATGCCGAGGTTGGAGGAATTGGAACTCCATCAAATCACATTTTCGGGGCGAGACCATTCCGACACGTCCAATCTACGTGGCCTCTTCAACGCACTTTCTACCCGAAATTCACCTCCAGGTCGACTAATCATGACCGAATGTGGACTCGATGATGATGAGGACTTGGAGGACATGGTTCGGTCGTGGGATGACCTTGAAGTCAGTGGGAGTGACTCGGATTCCTTGGAGGATGCTTCTGATTCTGACTGAGGCGAACGAGTTCGAGCACGTATTTCGTCCTACTCTGCTGAATGTAATGTAGGGTATCAACCTGTATTTGTGCTTCTTTGTCTAATTCGAACCAAGTGCGTATTATGTATTGCGACCCATCGAGACAGCCAACAGTGAATATCAGATGAAGTAGCTTTAATTCATGAAGACCGTCAGTCCAGTTGGGTGATAAATCAAACCTGAAATTTACTGGTAAGATGGACCAAACGACGAATAGAAAGTGATAGACAATCTCACACAGAGAATCGACTTGGAGGTGATCCCTGTGACCATTGTACGCCGCCCGCACGTCCTAAAGGGACGAACACGAGTGCAGTTCCTCCACTCCTTGCGGAAATGCGTCCAGATGATCTCCGAGTCTGCTTCAGGATAAAAAGGATTGATCTCGGGTGACGCATTGGCTCCAAAATCCTCAGCTTCCATTGCCTCCGCACCTTCATATCGGCGGGGAGAATTTGTTGAGACTCAGAAGTCCTATCAGGTCTTGGAGGTTCAATAACAGCAGCATGAACACCACTGCGGTCGTGCGGGTTCCAACATGTACTTGGTCAACATCACTGGGTTCTCGAGCACCTCCGCGAACACGGGTTTCCAATGGATCTTGTCCTTGTACAGCGAGGAACACCAAGCGTGATACAGCGCGGGCACACCCAGCGAGGGCCGAGCTAATGAATTCGCCAAACAACAACGCATGCGAGATAAGGAGGACCTGGGTGATACGAGATGGGGCACCACAGAGTGAGATTGTAATTGGGCTCACCCGAGAACGAAGGAAAAGCTACCGCGTGCGATGGAGATTACGGCGCCTTCCCTTCCTCTCAACAGCGTGGAAACTGTCCGTTTCACAGCGTTTAGTGCTCAAGCGGATGCTCCTGCAGACCTTGAAGGAGGTTTGGGGAAGATGGCCACAGAAGGAGTTTGAAGGACACGGATGTCGCGAACGACATGATATGCTTTGCTGCCTGGAACGGTCCTGGGGTATTATACCACCCCAGCCCATGCCAGTTCCCGGGACGTGGACTGTAGCTATTGTGGTATCGTCTCCGCCCAACAACTCTACTACTCGAGTAGAAAGAAGGTTCGCTTGTCGAGCAGAGATATGGATGGCGGAATGGCCATTGAATGGAGTAGAAACGTCAACAAGAGGGATGAAGATGTAATTGTCAAAGGTCTGCTCGACGAGAGAAAGCCTCGGCCATGGATGTGTTACTTTGTGGCAATCACTGGCAATGAGTGACTTAGAAATGAATGCTCACTGTTGACGCAACCAGCGCTCATAGAGTCCTAGCGACGCTGCGATCGAGGTGAAACGAAGGCAGTCGCGCCACTTCCAATCCTAGAATGGCCGCTTGGCAAACACTGGTAAGTTCAGC
Organism: Imleria badia; assembly: GCA_015039435.1. Taxonomy (NCBI): domain Eukaryota; kingdom Fungi; phylum Basidiomycota; class Agaricomycetes; order Boletales; family Boletaceae; genus Imleria; species Imleria badia. Next base: position 51,906 of record MU130791.1, read on the forward strand.
TGAAGTGGCTCTGCCTTTCACTGCCTTGCATGAGCCTTAATAAATCCAGCTGTAAGCCATAAAGCAATCACTGCGATTCGAAAGCTGAATTAAACACTCCACGATGTTGTTATCATACTCACATTGGAATCTCTCATTAGTAAATCGTAGTAGCAGCTCGAAGAACCTTCATCTGTACCAACATACGACATGGCCTGCATCACTGGCAAAGCTCCAAACCGTGCGTCGTTTTGTCTCGAGAGTCGAATAGAGTGAGATGGGTAAACCTAAATTGGGTTAGCTTGACAGAGAGGCAGGTTTTAGAGGGTACTTAGCAAGGAATCAAGGTAGAATGATTAGAATCATCCCGGGATGATTTCAGCCTCGCGAGAATTGGGAGATCCACTTTGCCATATTCGGTATCATTGTTGTCACCGAGACGAGACCCGTCGGCAATTTTTGAACGTGAACCTCTGCTCTCACTGCGACTTCTACCGCTATCTCACACAGCATCTGAACCCGTAAAGTCATCAAATAATAGGTGTCATTCGAACACTGATTACATTCTAAGTATCGTGCTCCAGTTTCTGGTTGGTAAATTTATGCCCCTAGCGGCAAGAACATCCATTGTTAACCAACGTTCAACTTCGTCTATGCCAACAGATGACATCGACACCATGGCCCTAGCCCGCATCGAAGAAGAGATTATTGGGCACAAGTTGGCATTATCCAACCTCTACACTCAAAAAAATACCTTTTCCTTCATTTTTCGCCTCCCAACCGAGATCCTGGTCGCCATCTTTATCTTCTGCGCTCGTGACTATCACACCAAGGACCACTCTCTCTCTCTGCCTACTTGGTTGAACGTTTCGTACGTTTGCCGTCATTGGCGCGAGGTCGCTTTGAACTACCCGACTCTTTGGACCTACGTTTCCACGATGCCCCACCGCTGGACAGAAGAGTTCCTGGACAGATCAAGGAAGGCATCATTGAAGATACGCGTCAGGCTCCCATATGCAAAAGATGCCTCCCGGTGGTTGGACACTGTGGAGAAAGTGATGCACCATGTAGAACGCATCCAGGAGCTCAGTTTGGACCTTCCCGACGCATATAGCGATAAGGTTCTTCTCAGGCTTTCCTCGCGCGCTCCTCGCTTGCAAAACCTGAAAATTTCGTTGCGGAACTATCCTTCTGAGTCCTCCGTCGTACTCTTTGATGGAGACACTCCAGCCCTCCATACTCTCGAACTCTCGAGCTGTCCGGTTCCGCTGTCTTCGCTCAAGCTGAGCGGTTTAACAACCTTGAAACTGTGTCGTATGCCTCTTCGGCTTAGACACAATATAGAGGAACTCCTAGCCACGCTGAGTTGTATGCAAGACCTTGTACGACTATATCTTGATCGTGCCCTTACCAACGCTACTGGTTTCGTGTCTAGCGCGGCGTTCAATGCCTTGCAGAAGATCAAATCACCCCATCTTTCTCGCCTTTTGATCGCCGCTCCGCTTTCGACCGTTGCCGCATTCCTGTCTTGCGTAAATTTCCCGCGGAATGCAAAAGTCAGGCTACAATGCCACACTAACGATGATTCCTCCCTTGACGATTACTCCCGGCTCTCTTCGACTCTTGTACAAAGGTTCTGCATGGCTGAATATCAGGAACCATCCATTCGCTCGTTGGTCATTGATTCCACTCCGGGGGGTCCAAGACTCACTTTCAGCACATTGGAACGTCACTCTTACGTTTCTAGTTCACTCACGAAGTGGGGTTCCAAAGTTCCTCTCCAGATTGTCTTGGGCCGATTAGAGATCAATAGGGATCGCATAATAAGCGACATTTGTGGCTCCATACCCTTGACACACCTTCAGAGTGTTCATGTCTCTGAGCCTCCAACCTCGTCAGACTTCTGGATGCGTACCTTTGGACATCTTCAAGATCTACGCTGCATCAAACTGAGTCAAGGTGACATGCCAGAACTGGCTTCCTTGCTCTACGTCGATTGCACGGAGAACAAGGTTGGACATGCTCCAAATCAGATATTTGCACCGGCATTGGAGGAGCTGGAGCTGGAGGACATCATGTTTGCGGCAGACCCGCCAGAAGATGATACTGCGGATATGCTCGGTACCGATTTACTGTCTCTCCAGGGCGCTATCTCCACCCGCGAACGAGCTCGACTCTCCATGACTCGCTGTTTTGCAGACGAAGACGATACAGAGGACTCGGATGAGTGTTATTCTGATGACGATGACTTGTACTATGGCTGAGCTACGTAACGTTGGAGGATCTTTTTAGTTCGCATGTCTACGAATTTCAGAGACACTCGTATTTCTCAGATACAAGTATGAGTGCAACATAGAGGACACTACTACTGGGTATGGTATACGCGTGGAAGATCGTCTGTCGAATTGGGTATACCTGAAAATAAATCAAACCTAATGGTTAGTTGAATGTTAACTGGTGTTCAGAAAAGAACGATGCCGAAAAATAACCAACGATCACAAGAATCGACCCAGAGATTGTCCCTGTAGCCATGATGTGCCGCCCGCGCGTCCTCATAGAGCTGAGGTTCAACAGATCCTGCTCCTCTTGCGTACATTCGTCCCGATCCCTGAGTTTGCTGTCGGATAAGGATTGGTCTCTAGGATGACGCACTGGCAGCTGTTCCAAAATCGCCGCCTTCGGCTGCCGCCACACCTTGGTATAGTTAGGGATGAATGCATTGACGAGTCCTGTCGGGTCCTGGGGCCGCAAGACCAGAATGATGAATATCACTACAGCAGTGCGCATGCTCAACGTCGGTTCTCGGTCACGGTACCCTCTCGAACCCGATTTTCCGATGGATCTCCTCGTCCAACGAGGAAAGCCAAGCGTTGTACCACCGAGCGAGGTGAGGAACATGACGTGGAAAACCTTGGGGAATGAGGTGATATATTGGATGAGGAAGAGAAAGAAGCCGGCGTGCGTTATGGAGTTAAATAACGGGTGCCTTCTTTTCCTCTCAACAACGATATCTCCGAGCTGAGGATTCCGTCGCCAGCGGGCGATCCCTTGGCAGGCTCAGGATGGGTGAAAATGAAGTCTGCTGAGCCGAGGACGAAGCATGATATACCGCTTGCAAAGAGGAGTGTGAAAGCACTGCTGCGTGCAGGGCGCATCTCGGAGGCAGGAGCCCGAGCGATCTATGAATCGACGTGTTATGAGTCAACGCTACGACTGTCTTCCTACCTAAGGGGCTGCGCGGCTACGGGAGACTAAGTCTAAACCACAAACAACTTAATGCGGAGTGCCGAGTTTTTCAACACCTTCAACATGAGCAACCCGACTGTCTCTCACAGATCTTCTCCGGACTGCGACACAGATGTAAGTCATCTCAGTTGAAGAAACCACTCCGATTCGAAAGCTGAACACTTATGAATCATATTCTCGTTCCTCGCCAGTGGTTCTGGCCGTGGCAGCGCAAACGACCTTCATCTGTACCAACATACGACATGACAACCGAAACCCAAGCCTGTATCGATGAAGAGATCAGTAAACACGTAACATCATTATGCACTGGCAAACTCCGTACTCGAAGGAATACATTTCCCCCCATTTTTCGCCTTCCAGTCGAGACACTTGCAACCATATTTATCCATTGCGCCCGTTAGTCTCGGGTCACCGGAAGATTCCGGCGCCGTCAAGGTGTAGACCAAAAACGGCTGCTGGCGAGACTACTATGCGCCCGTGACTATCACTGCGAAGACCTCAGTGGTTTCCCTTCGACTGTACCTTGTTGGGTTAACGTTTCGCACGTTTGCCGCCATTGGCGCGATGTCGCTCTGGATTGTCCGACTCTTTGGGCCTACCTTTTCATATCGTCGCCACGGTGGTCGGAAGAATTACTGGCCCGATCGAAACAGGCATTGTTGACACTACACGTGAATTTGGTGTACCGGGCCTTGACACCTCACGTGTTATACCTTGTGGAGAAAGTGATGAACCATGTAGAACGGCTTCAAGAGCTCCATCTTCAGCTTCCGGCGCGGCTCACCCATCAGGTTCTTTCCATGCTTTACTCATCCGCCTGCAAAACCTGAAAATATGGGTGGACAATGATTCTCCGGAGCAGTCCTGGACACTATTCCACGGAGACACTCCAACCCTCCATACACTGGAACCCTCACATTGCCCGGTGCCGTGGTATGCGTTCAAGCTGAGCGGTTTGACAACTCTCAGTGTCTCCGGTGTTCCTATTCAGCTTCAGCAAAGTATCCTTGAATTCTTGGCCACGCTCAGTTCTATGCAACGCCCCACACAACTAAATCTCGAAGATGTCCTTGCTAGTCACGGTGGTGCCGGTCTTCTCTCTAGCGCGGCGTTCAATGCCTACCAGATGATCGATTTGCCCTATCTTTTGCCCTATCTTTCCCGTCTTTCAGTCTCCGCTCCACTTTCGACGGTCATCACATTGCTTTCTTGCATCAATGTCCCATCAAACACAGACGTCAAGCTAAAATGCGATTCCGAACGTGATTCCTCCCTTGATCATCGTATACTGCTTTCTTCGGTTCTTGCACAAAGGTTGAGCATCTCCGAAGATCAGGCACTGTCCAGCCACATAATTCGTACGTTGGTTATCGAAACTGAGGGCGGAGAGACAGGACTCACATTCAGCCGATCGGAACGCGATTCTGATAATTTATATTTCACGATGCGCCGGAACAGGGATTGCTACAGTCCTTTGCAGATTTTCTTTGATTCGGAGCTATCCTTGGAGACGAGCGACGGAGACAACATCATAAACGACATTTGTTGCTCCATACCCTTGCCAAATGTCCAGAGTCTTCACGCCTGTAGTCCGCCATACTCGTCAGCCTTTTGGAGAAAATTTTTAGGACATTTTCCAGATCTACGGTACCTCAAACTGAGCGACAGCGACATGCCGGATCTGGCTTCCGTGCTCACAGGTCCCACCACTCACGAAGACGAGGAGAATCAGGGTGGGAATACCCCAAGTGATCGGGATCAAGACCGCATCTTAGTGCCGAGGTTGGAGGAATTGGAACTCGATCTGATCACATTTTCGCCGGGAGACCATTCCGATACGTCAGGCCTTGCTCATCTTAATCTCTTCGTCGCACTCTATACCCGAAACGCGCCTCCAGGGCGACTTACCATGACTCATTGTAATACAGGTGAATTCGAAAAGCTGAACATGAATCGGTCGTGGGATGACCTTGTGGTCGTGGAGAGTGACTCGGATTCCTTGGAGGGTGGCTCCGAGTCTGACTGAGGCGCACGAGTTCGAGCAACGAACTTGGACCTACTCTTCTGAACGTAATCTAGGGTATAACATGTATTTCTGCGTGTCCTCTGTCAAATTCGAACCGATTGTTATGCATCGCGGCCCATCGAGGAAAGCAACGGTGAATTAAAGATGAAGATGATCCTATTAGCTTTAAAAACACGATGACAGACAGTCCGGTCGAGTATGTTTGGAGTTAAACAATACTAATGGCTACCTGACTGATTGATGGTAGTCAAAGACGGAGGCGATGAACAGTGAATCGGATTGGAGATGGTTCCTGTAGGCACTGTGTACTTCCCGCGCATCCTCAAAGAACAAGTACAGGTGCGGATCCTGCTCCCGTCGCGCGAATCCGTCCAAATCCCCGAGTCTGCTTTCGGATGAAGGGATTGGTCCCGGGTGACGCAGCTGCTCCAAAATCGCCGTCTTCCATTGCCTCCACACCTTCGTATCGGTGGGAGGATTCGTTAATAAGAACACCACCACGGTCGTGCGAGTTCCAGTGTGGACTTGGTCAATGTCGCTGGGTTCTTGAGCACCCTCTCGAACACAAGTTTCCGATGGATCTTCCCCTTGTCCAACGAGTAATGCCGAACTTTGTACAGCGCGGACTTACCCAGCGAGGTAAGGAACATGACTTGGCCAAACAACGACACTTGCAGGATGAGAAGCTGGGTGACGCAGCCTGCGGGATGGAGCAGCACTGCGCGAGATTGTAATGGCACTCACCCGAGAAAAGGGAGAACCTACTGCGCCTCATAGAGTTAATGACGCCTTTAGTTCCTCTGAATAGCATTGTAACTGTCCGATTCAAATAGTGTTTAATGCACGAGCGGACGCTCCTGAAGGGCGTTTGGGAGGGTGGCAACAGAAGGAGGCTGATTTCGCGAACGAGCTCAATCGCTTGGCTATCTGGAAGGGCCCTGGGGTATTGTACCGACCCAGCCAACCTGTTTACGGGACGTGGACTGGAGCCGCACAGAATCATCTCCGTCCAACACACCTTCTACATCAGACACATGGAGCGAAGAGCAGTGGGTGGTTTGTTGAGTGGAGATTGAGATAAGGATATAACGGTTGTCGAATATATCAGAGATGGATTCAGAGGCATGAGGGATATATACAGCGTCTTATCGACGTGAATAAACGAGTACGTCACTGTGGCTTGAACTGACTCAGAGTAGCTTCAAGAAACGAATGAAGGACTGTTCCTGCTGACCAAACTATATCTGATACATTCGCTCGGGGTGCAACGCGAGACATGCCGCAGTGATACGACTGAACCCTGTTAAACTTGACAACTGGACAGCTGAGATGTCACCAGTGAGTGACTCGTACAGAAAGTCGTGTAGGAAGGATATTGCGTCTGCAAGGGTACTCACATGATCATGATGGTACACATCGTGGTGCTCCAATATCGCGACTCATCCTCATCCGCATGTTTCCCGCGGGCGTATTGACATTGACCCTGCTCTCAACCACGAAAGAAGGATCAGGTGATGGATGACACTCCTCAATTTCACAATAACCGAATAATTTTGTTACTTCCCTCTTGTTCCAATCTTGAGCCACATGGTGGGATGGTACTAGTATTTTACGCGAGCGCTGGCTGTTGCAAATTTTGTGTGATAGCCAACTTGGTGGTCACTGGCAGGCGTGCACATCTGTCGGTAAATGATCAAACACGTCAGATGCATCAAAGTCTCACATTGTCCGTCGTTTTTCCTCTAGTGAGATGCCTAAAAATTGAATTGTGTTAGCTTGACAGAGGGACATAACAAGGTATCCTTAAGGCGCCCTAGATCCACTAGCCTCTGAATCCAGAATAGGGAAGATCCACTTTGCCATACTTGGTATCGTCACCGGGACGAGGCACGTTAATTTTTGAACGTCAACCTTCAAGTACTCCGGCTCTCCGATTGCTACCGCTATCTCACACAGCATCTGAACCCGTGAAGTCATCAAGTAATAGGTGTCAATCGAACACTGATTACATTCCAAGTATCGCGCTCCAGTTTCTGGTTTGTAAATGCCACCAGCCAGAAGCAACGTTCAAAGTTCAACTTAGTCCATGCCAACAGATGACATCGAGACCATGGCACTAGCCCGCATCGACGAAGAGATTATTGGGTACATTATCCAACCTCTACACTCAAAAAAATACCTTTTCCTTCATTTTTTCGCCTCCCAACCGAGACCCTGGCCGCCATCTTTATCCTTTGCGCTCGTGATTATCACAGCTGCAAGAAACGCATTCTCTCTCCGCCTACGTGGTTGAACGTTTCGTACGTGTGCCGTCATTGGCGCGAGGTCGCCCTGAACTGCCCGACTCTTTGGACCTACGTTTCCACGATGCCCCACTGCTGGACAGAAGAGTTCTTGGACAGATCGAAGAAGGCATTATTGAAGATACGAATCACGCTCCCAAACCATGTCTCCCGATGGTTGAATACTGTGGAGAAATTGATGCACCATGCAGAACGCATCCAAGAGCTCAGTCTGGACCTTCCGGACATGCATAGCCATAAGGTTCTTTCCAAGCTTTCTCACGCGCCCCTCACCTGCAACACCTGACAATTTCGTTTTGGCGCTATCCTTCTGAGCCGACCTTGGTACTCTTTGACAGAGACACTCCATCCCTCCGTACTCTCGAGTTCTCACACTGTGCGGTGCCGTTGAATTCGCTGAAGCTGAATGGTTTAACAACTCTCACTCTGCACCACGTTCCTGTTCCGTTTCGACAAAATATAGAGGAGCTCCTTGCCATGTTGAGTTGTTTGCAAGACCTCACACAACTGTATCTCGATGATGCCCTTGCTAGCTCCGCCGGTTTTCTCTCTAGCGCGGCGTTCACTACCTTGCAGAACATCAATTTACCCCATCTTTTCCTCATTTTGATCGTCGCTCCGCTTTCGACTGTTATCGCCTTCCTGTCTGGCGTCAAGATATCATCGAATGCAGAATTCATACTAGAATGCGATTCCGAAGTTGATTCCTCCCTTGACAATTACTCCCTGCTATCTTCGCTTCTTGGACAAAAATTCAACGTTGCTGAAAATCAGGACTCATCCAGCCACCCAATTCGCTCATTGGTCATTGAACCCTTCATGGAGAAACTGAGCTTGATACTCACTTTCAGCGCATCGGAACGTCATTGTTGCGTTTCCAGTTCACGCATGGAGTGGGGTTGCAACATTCCTCTCCAGATCGCCTTGAACGACTTAACGGTCGATAGGGAGCGCATCATAAGCGACATTTGTTGCTCCATGCCCTTGACACACCTTCAGAGTCTTCACGTCGTCGCGCCTCCAACGTCGTCGGCCTTCTGGATGCGTACCTTTGGGCATCTTCGAGATCTACGCCACATCAAACTGGGTCAAGGCAGCATGCCAGAACTGGCTTCCTTACTCTACGGCGAATGCACGGAGAACCGGGCTGGACACACTCCAAATCATATATTTGCACCGGCATTGGAGGAGCTGCAGGTATACGAGATCATGTTTGCGGCAGATCCGCCAACTTTGGATACGCTCGGTACCGATTTACTATCTCTCCAGGACGCTATCTCCACCCGCGAACGAGCTCGACTCGTCGTGGCTCGCTGTTAGGTAGACGAAGACTATGCAGACCATCGGTGTTCTTGTTGTAAAGCTGATTCGGACTAAGACTGAGCTACATTACGTTCGAGCAATACATTCATTTGTGGATCTGATCTTTTTACTTCGCATGTCTACGAATTTAAGGGACACTTCCTCAGACAACGCTACAAGTATAAGTGCAACATAGATGACACTACTGGGTATGATATGCGTGGAAGAACTTTTGTCGAATATAGGCATACCTGAAAATAAATCAAAACTAATAGCTACATGAATGTCTACCGGTGTTCGCATATGAACGATGCATAAAAGATGATCAACGATCACAACGAATCCACCCGGAGATAGTCCCTGTAGCCATTATACGCCGCCCGCGCGTCCTCGTAGAGCAGGTTCAACAGATCCTGTTCTTCTTGGGTAAATTCGTCTCGCTCCCTGAGTTTACTTTCGGACAAGAAGGATTGGTCTCTAGGATGACGCAGCTGTTCCAAAATAGTCGCCTTCCACTGCCGCCACACCTTGGTATCGTTGGGGAGGAATTCGTTGAGAAGTCCCGCCGGGTCATGGGGCTGCAAGACCAAAAGCATGAACGTCACTGCAGCAGTGCGCGTGCCCAACGTGTACTTCGCCAACGTGGGGTTCTCGAGTACACCCTCGAACACGAGCTTCTGATGGATTTTCTCCTTGTCCAACGAGGACAGCCAAGCATTGTACAGCGCGGACACACCGAGCGAGGTGAGGAACATCATTTGGCCGAACAACGATGCTTGGGGGATGAGGAGGAGCTGTGTAATGCATTGGATGAAGAAGAGGATGGAGCATGACCGGATCAGATTGTAGTGGGCCACGCTCGAGAAACGAAGGGAGAAGCTACCGCGCGTGATGGAGTTTACGGCGCCTTCTGTTCCTCTCAACAGCACGATATCCTTGTCCGAGCTGAGGATTCCGTCGCCAGCGGGCGATCCCTTGGCAGGCTCAGGATGGGTGAAAATGAAGTCTGCCGAGCCGAGGACGAAGCATGATATACCACTTGCAACGATGCCGACGAGGATCAATGATGATGCATAGAAGTCTCCGCAAACGGCGCAAAGCGCACACGTGCCGATGCTGATAGCGATAGGGATGCTGGCGAAGAGCAAAGTGAATGCACTGCTGCTTGCGGGGCGCATCTCGGAGGCAGGGGCCTGACCGAGATCAGCGATGGTAATCCCGATGGGTGTCGATCTCCTCCCTGGAACTACTTTTCCCTCCGAATCCCAAGCGGTACATTCTTTCATGAAGAGCGCGGCCACGTAGCTCGTCTCCTGAATGACAGTGCCCGAGTGTGCAGCCCGGAACTTGGGTCCCTTGTAACCATCCAATTCGAACAATGATGTAGGGTCCACGTGGATGCTTTTGGAGAAGAACGTTTGGGAGAGGCCACGGAAGGACACGGATTTAGCGAACGAGCTTAATCGCTTGGCTATCTGGAGGGACCCCGGGGTATTGTACCAACCCAGCCAACGCTGGTCCCCGTACACGTGGACTGCAGCCATTGCGGATACGGCATCGTCTCCGCCCAACAAACTTGCTGCTCCTGACATATCGAGTGAAAAGCGGGGTGGCTTGTCGAGTTGGAGTAGAGGCATGGAAAGTTGACTGTTGAATAGAGTAGGGACGTCAACCTGAGGGATGAACATGTCGAGTGATGGAGATATCCAAAGTTTGGTTGACGAGAGAAAGGGTTGTGAATGAAGTGTTGCCTCGATGGGAAATTAGCTTCACGAGGGCTGCCCTCATCGACCTGACAAGCTCTTATGCACTCGCTGCAGTTTCTAGAAGACAACACGCACAGGAAAAGCCCACTTTTATCCCCGCCTCGCGGTGCGCTGAACGGCTTTTCACGGCAGTCGTGAGTACTCGAGTTGTGACGGTCGGGGTCCGCCTGGGCGCTAATACAGCCGACTTCACTGGCACGGCGGTGCTGCCCAAAAGGGAAGTATGGCAGGTTCCGGGGAAACGACACTGCCAGCTTGAGTTCCTGCCTGGAGCAATCACGTATCCACACAAGAATCGTACTAGGAAAACCCACACTGCATGCCATAGCCGACAAAATAAAAGTAGTAAAGTAGCATGCTGCCAAACCAATGGAGTTCGCTTGTCTGAATCACATCCGGAGGGGGATCGGAAGTTTACCAGCAATACATGCTCGGAGCTCAAACTCTGTCATATGCCATATAGTACAGCTTGCACTGGCGACACATGAACAAAGAATCAATATCCCTTATGGATGAAGAATGCAAGACCATGGCTGAGCCGGGCATTTGGGAGTGCATACTCTGACTAAACAAGGAACACCCTCCAAGTACCGTGCTCATGGAAGGTTCTCATTCGAAATGTTCATAATTTGACGCAGGAACTCTTCCTGCCATTCAAATCTGACAGTGCTCTGGAATTTTTTTGTCAATGCCGTCGTGCTTGTCCTGAGGTATGCGTTCACAGCTAATCACTGTCAATTGGTATTATAGCACCCGGATTATTGCTGTCTCCATATCTTCACAGAATTGTGGAATAGCCGGTGACGCTGAGATACACAGCTGGGTCGTAGGGAGCACCGAGTCATGATATGAAACGCGCTTGGGTACTCGTCTTGTCATTGCCCAGAATCAGAGGAGTCCTTCACAACTGCCAGTGGTAGGTTCGCATTGCTGTACCTTGCCCGATCAACCTGAGCCGTATATTTCAGTTGGCCCTACCCTATACCCCACCGTCAACGCCCGATGTATCAGCGCATGAAATGGATCAGCGTTATCCGTCATTTGGCTACCAGGGTCGGTGACCAGGCTTAATTTACTTTTGATCCACTCGTCGAAATTGCTGATGTACGCTAAGACCTCTTTTTTGTCGCCCGCATTCGTACTCACGTCTTGACGGTGCCTTGATTCTTTAGACCGTTCTCCAGTAGTGAGACACTCGGTCTAACAAGGATTTGAGAATTATACGCCGGTGGACTCCCTGCTGCGGTGGAGAGGTGTGTAAATGAAAGTTGTGTATCTCTGTGGCACCTTCCACCCGTAATATTTGTGTTCGAGAGAAACTCAAGCCAGAGATCTTAGATGCGATGTCCACACACATGGGACCCCGGACAACTCTGCACCGTTCCACCTTTCACAACATGCACGACGTCTCCTTCGAAATATACTCGTGTTGTTTGACCGTATACGTGAGGCGTAAAGCCATCATGTTGAACTCATCCAACGGAGTGACCGATGAGCGCAAACCGGCATTCGCCGTCCTCGAGGCAGTCTATGTCATTTGATATGCTCCTTCTGGCACAAATGCTGAACACACAGGTCCTTCATACTCTCCATCAAGGTCGCGTGCGTGATCTCCTCGCATTCAATTCTACTTGTGCCGCCCGCAGATTTGTGCTACCCAAACACTTTGTTATTTGCACGACTGAGTACTCGCAGATATGGTGAGAACTCGGACCCAATTGCTTGGATATTGTGCTTTACAAATTTACAAATAGCCAACATCCTTGTGTATTGTATCAATGGTCGTACATTTTCTGGCGCTGCGTTCTACGTACCCGCAGTATCAGAGACGAGCGAGGCAACGAATAAAATATTACAGGCGCGATCACTGCGAACGAATCGACCCGGAGATTTGCCCCTAGTGTAGCCATTGCACGTCGTCTGCAAAATGGTTCCAATACATCCTTCATCAGCTGCGTAAACCCACTCCATTTGCAAGTGCTCAACTGCTCACCATTGTGGCAAGAACCAATATTTGCGGAGACGGCCGCATTGACTCATAGTGGAGAAGTAAGATCCCGCTAATCATGGTTGGTGCGATAACGAGGTAACCTTGTGTCGTCCAGACCCTGATGATCAGCGGGTTTGACTTGATTAGTCCTTCGATGATCCTTCAAGCGCTAGTAGACTCGGGAGCCAGAGGACCCGAAATGACGTTATCAACACGTTGCTCAGCCGAAATGAAAGAGTTCTCACCGTTGAAGAGAATCGGTAAGTAACGTCAATGTGATAATAGCGCTGTACCAACAAGGAAGCAGCTTGATGACTATGACACGAATGGAACGCCTTCTCCCCGAACAACACGTTCCAGGGTTCAACGCTCAACGTTCAACAGAGTTGAATCGACCAAGAAAACGGGAGCAAGAGGGCAAAACATAAGGCAAACCACGTTCCCAGTACGACGTTAAAGGCTCTGCGCAGATATATTCAACGGCTCCGTTCGGTTGTCAAAGCTGGACGTTAGGGGAATAAGTAGCTGGGAAAGGTGGAAAAGTGTTGTTTGTGTAGAAGGGGGTTGCTGTGTGGTTCGTACCTTCGGTGGCGTGCGAAGACCACGGGGGTGGGCATTCCGTTTAGAACACGGTTGATGTCGTGCCAGACAAGCTCCGCAAACAATTTGAAAGATCCGCGATCCAGACAACGTCCAGTCCCTGAATCGTGCTAAAATTAAACTGCCTGTCAAGACATTGAACAACATCGAACAGCTCAGAAACCCACGTTGTGCAAAATGCATCATGGTTTCAAAGACGAAAGCAACACGATCCATCGCATCCTCTACAAGTAGAAGTTACCGAGCCATGGGATGCAGTTCCATCGTTCGATCCATCATTTGGCTACCAGCCTAACTGCAAAGCTGCCGAGTAACGTTATCCCTTCACAGGCATTGAACAACTCTTTCGCAAGCGGCGAGATCAACACGTTGCTCAGCAGAAACGAATGAGCTCTCACCGTAGAACGTTAATGTGACTGGTTGCTGTGGTCCGTTCATCGCGCAACCTGCACGAACAAGGAAGCACTTCGATAATTGTGATATGGATACAATGCCTTCTGTCCGAACAACACGTTCCAGGGTACAACGTTCAACGTTCAACACCAAATAGAGCGTCCAATCGATCAAGAAAACGGAAACAAGTAGGACAGGACAAACGCAAACCACGTTCCCAGCACTGAATCAGACGTCAAAGACTGTGAGCAGACACGTTAGCTCCGTTCGGCATCCCGAACGAGTGCTTGCGCCCTTTGTAGGCCTCGTTGTGTAGGTCCCTCAGCAAGTCGAGGTCATCGACGGTTCGTTTCGGGGACTTGTCTCGAACAATCCCCAGCAGACTCTTGTGCGAGACAATGTAGACGCGCTGGTCGGGAAGCTGCGCCTCCAACAAGTTCTCCTTGACACTCCGACGTGTCTCGGCGACGAACTGCTCACGTGCAGCTTTGTACATTGTCTCTTTCGTCTCTGCCTCGTCGTCAGAGTCATACCCCGTCTCTTGCATGAGGTTGCGAATGTGCTGGTCGGCTTTTGAGCGAACGATAAAGGTGGGGATGTGGAAACGACGACAGTTGGACAGGATGGCTTGGTCGGTCATCGTGAATCGATTGTTGAAGAGGACGATGACGCAGTCAAAGACGAAGAGGCCTTGAGAATTGAAGTACTGCCAGTCGGGAATCTTGAGGGTCCCTGATCCCGGAACGTCGTACCACGCAAACTGGTCGGCGTTGTTGGGATTGGAGTATCTCCCAACCTCCAAGGTGGTTTCGACGACGCCGGTCGCAGCTGCATTCGGGTCCTGGTTGCTCATGCCGCAGAGGGCATTGATCAAGGATGACTTACCGCTGCCAGCGACACCGGCAACGGCGAAATGGATGACGCCATCCTTGTACTGAATCTTCTCCTTTGCGGCTCGGAGCTCGTGGACAGTGGGCATGACCACGGGCTGGATGCCTTGCTTCAGCTGCCTTTCCACCTCTTCCTGCTCCTCTCTAGCTTTCCTAGCCTGCTCGGCCGCTCTGCGAGCCGCCTCCTCAGCGGCGGCTTGCTCCTCTCGGGCTCTCCTCATCTCTTCCTCCCGGGCTCTCCGATGTCGTTCTTCTTCTTCCCGGGCGGCATCCGCAGCTCGCCTGGCAGCTTCTTCAGCAGCCCTAGCGCGTTCTCGTTCCGCTTCCAGTTCCCTCCTTATCCTCTCCTGACGTTCGCGTTCCTCGCGAGCCCGCGCCTCCGCCTGCTCCTGAGCGACGCGAGCAGCATATGCAGCAGCCTCTGCCTGTCGGCGAATACGCTCGACCTCCTCCCAAGCTGCCTGGGCGGCCCTCTCTGCAGCGAGCTGCGCCTCTCGCTCCCTTCGTCTCTGCTCCTCTGCCTCACGGGCCGCGCGTTCAGCAGCTTCTCGCGCCTGGCGAGCAGCCTCTTCCGCCTGCCGTTGCTGCTCCTCTGCCCATCGACGGGCTTCTTCAGCTGCACGTCGCTCTTGCTCGATGGCATGCCAATCAGGTTCGCAGTGGCTAGAATGTCCGCCTCCCATTGTCAAAGCTGGACGTTAGGAATATGGTTGGTTGGGAAGGTGGAAAGGTGTGGTTTGCGTAAAAAGGGGACTGTGCCGTGTTTTTAGCTTCTGGTGGGTGGCGCGCGAAGCCCACGGGGACCTAGTCGTGCTTCGCCTACATTCCGTTTAGAACATGAGCAGTTGCAGTTGCGTGCGCAGTGCCAGGGACTAAGTTAGCGCCAGAAGCCTCGAGGATGCCAGATCCGCGATCCAGACGACGTCGAGTTCCTGGCTGCTTGTCTCGTAAGATTAAACGCCTGTCATGGTTGGCTTGTCAACATGTCAAACGACGTCAGTTGAAGAAACGTACGTTGTCCGAGGTGGTGATGGCGTCTTGGTTTCAACGTGAACATGATGGCAGTGAAACAAACGTCGCGATCCATCGCATCCTTTATATAATCTTGATTTCTAATGACCTCAGCGACTCAGCAAGTTACCGAGCGAGGGGATGCGAATGCGCTAAATACGTTTTCTCAGTTCTGAATCATTCGATCTATCATGTCTTCCACGACGGCGAACGCTCGCTCATCGGCGCCCTCGTCTTCACCCAAAAAAAAATACAACAGTGGTCACACACGCGATGGAAATGCACCCACATGGCAGCGCGGACCCACAAAGGGCTATACACAGAAAAAGGTGCCCAAAGCCAAGAGTGGCTTTCATCAACCCTATCACAAACGACAGAATCATAATGACCACCCTAAACATAAAGTGCTTCTGGATCGTTTCAGGCTGCCTTCTTCACCGCCTGGAACACTGCTTGAGAGGATCGGAGGGTCAGTCGAAGATGAGGCAGTACTACCAGCCCTGACAGACGGGGATCGAATCGATGGGGACCGCGTGTCGTCGGAAGGGGCGGAATTTGTGACAGAGTTGCCCTTTTCCACCGCTCCGCACTATTACACCCCAGAACCAGGCGAAGTTGAGCGATTTTTAGAGTCCGTGATTGGTGTTCTTCCACCACAACCACCACCAACACCGCCATCACCACCTGGCCCCGTGCACGCGTGTTTGGTATGTCCACCCACCTCGCGCACGCCACGCTCCTTTTATTTACGTGACATCAAGGGGAACAAACCCACTTTAGCGCTCGAAACCAACAACCTCCCCGTGGGCGATTCCTCCAGCTCCGTGCTATACTCGCCAACGCAGACCGCTGTAAACAGCCTACCGTCTACCCATATCAGTCCATTGCCGGGTGATACTCTGATGCCCCCGCCATCTGCCGCTACACTTGAGGAATGCAGAAAACACCTCATTCCTGTCCTTCTTGCCTCGACACAAGCGAGAGACCCTGGAAAACGTCTGGATTCGGAGCAATGCCATGGATTGCTGTCCGACGATCATTGCACACACTTGTTCAGGCAAGCCAAAGAGATGAGACACCAACTCGCATCACTGGTGTCACAAAAGACGCCCGTGGATCAGGGCTGGAGCGGATCTCTGAAGCGCGATCGGGTGGATGATGTGGATGCATGGGTCCGGAATACACGCAGCAGGTTCAATTCAGTGAACACGGTCGTGTCGGATGTGTCGAGGAGGGACAGTGACATCACGCTTGTTGATTTCGGGGGAGCGAGATTGCCGCCCAAGGCGCCTCGTGCCATGCTCCAAGCTTCCCAGGCTCAGGCTGCATTTATCAACAAGTCCTTGGATGACCGCTTGGACGAAGCGCCCTATGAGGGTCTGGTTGCTTCTCCCATCGCTGAAGACCACCCCGCAAGTGCGACGTCGCTAATTGAGCTGGTCCAGCAAGCTATCAAGATGTTCCCGGCGCTCATGCCCACGAACGAACCCGTGACAGAGGTTGACACGTCAAACGTGCCTGTGGGAATGTCGACAAGTACTGGAGATCCATCAAAGCATCCCAGTCAAGTCGTCAAAACCTCGACCAGTTCTACCAACTTTGTGTCACATCTACCAACCCAACCTGGAATATGGTTCAAACAACAAGGAAGACAGCACGCAGAGATCGTCGACGTCAACATCGATGTGAGTGATGAGATGTTCATCATGTCCAGAGAGCGGTATGTACTGGCTTTTCGTCGACAATCCACGCTGCCTCAGCCACAACCCCCTCCTCTCTCTCTCTCCTAGCCTGCCGTTCAGATTGCGGATGCACCTCCGCCTCTGTTCGGTTCCTGTAGGCGCCGTGGCGCAGGACAATAGCAGTAACACGCTGGCGTCACAAAATGTTGATAGCATCATCGAGCGTCACGCGCTCCTCCACTGGCCCAAGAAAGGCAAATTGGTCGTCCAAGTCAACCCAGAATCCGAACGAAGCCAGACCTGGCTGCCTTATACCCTAGTAAGTCCATCTGCCTTTCCTTACGTGCATGATGTCCTGGCATCGCGCGCACGATCAATGCCACGAACGAGCGCAGTGACTGACTCCGTTTAGGAATCAGATGCACTGGACGTCACGTCCTGTATGCGGCCCGGCAAGAACACCTTTCGTTTCATTCAGCTATCCGATCTCTCCGAGTTTACGTTTGTGCTCGCCGCATCGGCACCCCCGCCCGAAGACGCGTGGCGAAGTTGGGATTGGGCCTCCCTTGCACATTCCTCGTCGTCGTCGACCGACGATCCAACGAATGGTCTGTCAGAGTTTGCACTCATACCTGTTACTATTCGGTCGTGATGTTTTCTCTTTTATTCTTGTTTTGTTTTGTTTTTGTTTTCAATTGCTATTGGTCGCTATTGGTTGCTGTCGATCGCTGTGTTGGTCTAGCATGCTGTGTTCCATAGTCGATTATACATCGTGCTTTCTCGTCTCGTACATACCCACATACCTATTCGCAGAGCACTATGACCCCTACGAAGCCATGACGACAGACATCGGCTGTGCGGGACTGATGCTCATCCCACCAAATGATGTCCCCAAGCCGTCCGCGTCCGAACCGGACGCCTGGGAAACCCTGGGTATTTGAAGGCCACCAGAGACCAGGGAGGCGTCGTCGCCCGCGTCACTCGAAAGCGTGTCGACCTCATTGGGTTCCCCATCCCTGGGTCCATCGCCCTCGCCCCCCTCCACGTCCTCTTCCTCATCGCTCTCCTCGTCACCTCCGATCGCGACTGACGACCACTCTCGATACACCCCTTGAATATACGACCGCGAGCGTGGCAGCGTGTACGGATCAAAAGGAAAGAACGTGTGCAACTCCGCGGACACGAGCTCGTCCCCACTGCTGCGTGGCAACAGCGGGAGCGATCCCGGACTCGGGTTGTATTCTGATCGCCTGTTGGCTTCGATGATGGAATGACAGTACACAAAGTCGGTCGCTTGGGCGACGCGCGCGAATTGCATGACGACGTTGGTGGAGCAGACCTGACGTCCACGTCAGATGTCAGTAACGGACAGGGACGATGGAAGATGGAAGAGCCGACCTTTAGGGGGTTCAAAGGCGATGTGATCGCGCGTTGCACGACGTCCAGCTCGGTCATCCACTTTTTCCTCCCCTCGTACGCCTCCACCTCGTCAAACGCCTCTTCGAGATCTCTCCACCGGAAACAAAAGATGAGGAATACGGCTTGGGTGATGGCATAGAACACGCTGTGATGCGCTAAACTGGGGGGTTCTTGGCCTGCCTGGATGATACTGTCGAACGCGTCCAAGTGACTCTGCAAGAACGTGCACAAGACGGCCACCATTCGGCGTGCACTGTCGCGATCGAGGAACTGAGCTCGACTAACAAAGGAAGCGATGTAGCTTGCCGCGGCAGCACGGGTCACGGTGGGCACGTCTTGGCCGATGAGTGCCTTCTCGACTAGGAGACCTTGGAAAAGGTCGCTGAATTCTGGGTCGAGGGAAGAATACCAAAAGACAAGGAATTGGGTATAGCGGGACTTAAACGTGCGGATGATGGCCCGGTCGAAGATGGCCAGGAGGGTATGGAATTGGGCGGTACGCATCGCGCGTCCAGATTCTGGGGAAGGGGGCCGAGGTGTGTCTAGTGGTGAAAACGGACTAGTCGGGTGTGCAGTGAGCGGGGAAGGTGCGGCGGATGCATCGGTGATGTAGTGTAAGCGATTGAAGTGGTCGAATATCAGCTTGAGAATATAATCAAGCTTATTGACCATTTCTTGCATGTGTCGCGCGTTGGACGGCAGATCGGGTTCTTCGTCAGATTCAGAACCGCACTCCGACGAAACATCGGTTGATAAATCAGAGTCGTCGTCGTCGTCTCCAACGTTGGATTCGTCGTCGCCACCTTCCTGACCGACGATGACATCGAATGGATCAAATTCAAACACATCACCATTTTCCAACGTGTCGTCTTGTTCAAGTTCTTCCAACTCTACTTGAATCTCGACCTGGGACAGTACTCAGCAGGGTTACACACGTCGAAACGTGAGTTTACGCACATCTATTTGAAGGGCTCGATCGATGATCAGCGCGAGTATTCGGTCAGCCAGCTCAGAGCAATATTCCGTGACGCGTAATAGATTGCGTATGTAGGTTACTTGTGCAACTTGGGATTGACGCTTGTGAGGGAAATTTCGGACGAGGAGGGGGTGCAAAGTAGAGGGAAGGGTGGGTATGAGGGACAAGAGGTGACGGAGAAGATGGTGCAGGCGGTCGTACACGACGCTGCGCGTCAACGGACTCGTAGAGCTTTCTGGACCACCTGCATCGAGGGCTTGCAATCCGGATTCTACAAACATGTCACGGCGGATTCGAGAGGTGTCGATGAGAATGACGTACGATAGGTCAGGCCCTGGGCGATCTTGCTGAGGACAATTGAAAGGTATTCTGGCCTGGCGCTCAGGAGCATCCCAATGAAAACAGTGTACGACTTTACGAAAGCGGTATCCATCGTCGTCCATGGGAGGTTCACGATAGCCTCGACCAACGATGCGTGGCGCTTCTCCAGCCTAGAGAGCACATGTGAAAGCGCGAGCACCCACAGTCGTAACTGGGACGATGACGTTGCCTTCTCGCCCACTTTTCTTGGATTAAATTGGTCAACGAGATCATCAAAGTCTTTGCTCTGGCCCTGCAAACGGGATCAGCGCAGGGTGGCATGTGCACACGAGGACACCTACATCCAGTTTCTCTTGCAATGCCTTGTTGATGAATGCGACAAACATGTCGCGTTTAAACTGCTCGCCCTGCCTGACACGTGAATTTGTCGCTATCGGACGCTGTGCGAGCGACAGCAAAGGATCAGCGGTGTGTGCCGTCGACTTTGCTGACGGTGGCGATTTTGCATATTTTTCGATGGCGATTTTTGGGGGCTGTTCCATGAATCTTGTCGTGGGCGTGTATGGCCCAGACTTGGGCATGCGCTGGTTAAATTGTGAGTGAGTCGAATGCGGATCCATCTCGACCAAGTCACGTCCAAGTCGACTCGGAGGCGAGGGCAAAATCAAATTTTTATCTTCATCTGACAAGTCTATATTTGGTGTTACCGTGCAAATTCGACTGCAACGTCTCTTCATCACCGACAATGTCGAGCCCGTCGTTCTCGGCCGTGCACAAGTCCTATGTCAAGTCGCTATACCGGCGCATGTTGAAAAATGAGTTGGACTGGGTCGTTCGTCGAGATATTTGGCGTGGAAGGGCCATGGTGATCAGAGCAGAGTTTGAGCGCAACCGGTGCGTCGTCCAGCGCTATGTCGTAGCAAACTAACACTTTCCAGTGATGTGCACGACCCGCGAGCACTGGCGGAGATTCTCCAGAAAGCGGAAGCGGACCTCGCAGCCAAGCTACACCCGGACCCGTATATACGTGAGTCCTCATCCAGACTTGGTTTCCCTTTCCAGGGCTCACTCGTGCTACTCCAGCCCCGACCATGCCAGGTGGCACAAAGTGGTGCGTGTCTTATTATTTCACGTTTTGCTCGCACACTCAACTAGCGCCGGGTGTGCAGGGAAAGGAATATCCCGGCAAGTCCCGATCAGTCAATCGCCTCGATGACGTTCTAAGTCCCACTTTAGCCTACCATTGCGCCCATATACGACCATCTCGCTGCCGGTCATCATTAGTAGATGCCTTGTCTTGTCAGTTATCTGTCACTTGTAAACAGGACAACAAAGACGTTTAAAACGTGCGATGAGATTTGTTACCTACATATATGAGCCCGAGCCGCGGTCACGTGTAACCCCAAAACTGCTGTCATAGCCGGAGTGGTCGTGTATGTTCCGGGTCCCTCCCTTGGACCATCACTGCGACGCATGAACTACCTGCGCGGGGCAGTCAGCGCCATCAGCGCGCCATACCAGTACTACAAAGACATCAATCCCTCGACCCTCACCGGCGCCATCGATGTCATCGTCATACGCAGACGGACCGATGACGGTGACGTCTCTCTCGCATGTTCTCCCTTTCACGTTCGCTTTGGCAAGTTGCAGGTACTTCGTCCTGCAGAGAAGAAGGTGCGCAACTATCCTCGTCGTCGCCGACCATGTCGTGAGAGCTATTCTACCAGGTGAACGTCTCCGTCAACGGATCCCCGATTCCGTTCAGCATGAAGATCGGCGACGCCGGTGAAGCATTCTTTGTCTTCGAGACAGAAGAGGATATCCCAGAAGACCTCGTCACGAGTCCAATACTCTCAGCGACCAAGACGACCCCCCAGGACGACATCCCGACTGTCTCCCTTGGCAAATCCCCAGAGGTGCCACCGGTCGCCCCAAAAATCCCAGAGCCCGAGTTCCTGGACCTGAACGCGGCGCTCTCCGACCGTGTATCGACCCTCCGTAAACGCGGACAGTCTTATTCAGCACCCCAAACGCCCCCGCTCGAGGTCGATTTCCCTCAGGCACCCGCAGTATCACCCCCAACGATTCAGTACACTGATGGTGAGTCGGCATCATTACGTATCCAACAAGTGATCGCTGACGTTTGATCCCATGTCAAGACATGGCTCTCGACATGGCTGGTTATCATTCACCCGTACCTGACAAGAGCACGTTCGTGCAGTCAGGATCACAGTTGCAAGGTACCTCCGCGAGTACGAGCGCTGATCAACGAATACCATTCCCTCCACCAAGGCCGAACGTGCCATCTCATCTCCAGACGTCTTTCCCGGCACGTCGCGCAGTCTCCGAATCCCCTGACGACGTCATTTCGAAACACGATGCCCTGGCAGCCGAAGGGGGAAGTGCTTCCCTGACGGTACAGGAATACTCTTGGGAATGGGGAGCATTTCCCCAACCTTCTCCGCTTCAGTCCCACATTAGCCCATCCATACTCAAAGGCAAAGGCGATGACGCGCGTCCGGCGGTCGACGAGGACGAGCTCGTTCTAAAGCGCAGTCGCAGCGTTCCACCAGAACTGGACGGGAGTCCACATACCATCCTGTCACATCTTCCGCGCGTCGATGGCAATGACAGGGAGCAATCTTTACCGCCTGCTGGTGAGTACAAGGATGGCAAACCGTTTGGATCTAGTGGACGCATAAGAGCACGACCCGACGACCAGACCAAATTCCATGTCTGGATGGAGGGTACCTTGGTCGATTTCGAGCTTAGTCTCGTAGACTCGCATGACGCCTTTCAAGATCAAGACGAAATGGAGTCAGGGCGCACGTTTGACGAGGGGATCATCGACTACGAACGGGTAATCGCGGACGAGAATCTGGTTCGGGATGAGCGACTCGTGATACGGTGGACTGGTAACCAGTATATCACGCGAGAAGAACGGTCGCCGTTAATGGACGCGTTACAAATATGGGTATCTACGGCCAGAGAGGACCGTCTCGCTGCATTGCCGTCACCACCTTCATCGCCTTCAGCACCTCCTTCACGGACAGAACAGGGATCACTTTCGTCTTCAAACGAGCGCGAGGGGCTGAAACGGGCGGATTCGGAACCACCTGGGGTACCTACTCGCAAGTCCACGTCGTCCAGTTGGGCAAGATGGTGGAGTCGAAGTCGAGACATTCCTGAATCCGAACGACCGATTTTGAGAGAGGCTGCAACTCTGACACTGGATCAGGTTGATAACCCCGTACTTATCGCTGCACCGGGACCCGCTCACGTTACTTACAGAAGCTCACCAAGCCAGTCCACACGCCCCCGCACTTACCCCCTCCATCAGCGTCAGCCCCAGCAACCACACCCGTGGCTATTCGATCGCCTACCATGCAACCTGTCTCAGATGCCGTAACAGTGAGGAGGGAAAAGAAATTTGCTAAGACATTGCGATTATCATCGGATCAACTCGTCAGTGCGATTGAGTCATGATTAATTGTCCGCAGCGCTCATTCATTGGCTTGACAGAAATCCCTGAACCTGAAACCTGGCGCGAATTCGATCACGTTTTCGCTCTCAACGACTGGCGCCCCTGGGTGCGCGGCACGGATATTCGTTTGGGATTCGACAGATCATGTCGTCGTCTCGGATATTGACGGAACGATAACCAAGTGTGTTCGTTTTAGATCTTTGCGAGTCGACGTCGCTCAATGAGTACATGTAGATCTGATGGTCTTGGACATATATTCACGATGATAGGGCGGGACTGGACGCACCTCGGGGTGGCAAAGTTGTACACCGACATCACTCGGAATGGGTACAAGATCATGTACCTCACGTCCCGTGCCATCGGACAAGCGGACTCGACGAGAGACTACTTGAAAGGAATTAAACAGAACGATTACCAACTCCCCGAAGGTCCCGTCATCATGAGTCCCGACAGACTAATGGCATCTCTTCACCGGTGAGTTTGTTTATTCCGTCATCCACGTCATCGTCGCTATGAAGGACCGCTAACACGAGATTTAACGCACGCACAGCGAAGTCATCATGCGCAAACCCGAGGTATTCAAGATGGCTTGCCTTCGAGATATTCAAAGACTGTTTGGGGAAGGTCCACGGACGCCGTTTTACGCTGGCTTTGGAAACCGGATCACGGATGCGCTGTCGTATCGGAGCGTCAACATACCGAGTGCACGGATATTCACGATCGATCCGACTGGTGAGGTCAAGATGGAGCTCCTGGAGTTGGCAGGCTACAAGTCTTCGTGAGTCACCTCTACATACTTCACGTACCGAGTTGACATGCAGAATCATTTTATTTAGGTATATCCACATGACCGACCTCGTCGACCAAATGTTCCCTCCGATCAATCGTAAATGGGCACCCGACTATACCGATTTCAACTACTGGCGACCACCCGTGCAAGACTTCCCTCTACCGGATTTGGCACCGCCTTCGCCGGCGCTGAGCGCACGTTCGGACACGTCCTCGAAGAGTACGCTCGCCCGTCTACGCAATTTCAGCCTCGTCGGCACGATACAGCCTACCCTCCCCAAGCCGCCTTTCCCACCCGCAGACGTGGTACAGGGTGCGTTGGATAGCGGTGGGCACCGGAGTAGTCATTTGCGGCAAATGTCGTCGTTTGAGCGGTTGGGTAGTCGGTTGGCGGCGCTCACGCAGCCGTCGTCGTACACTGGCGAGGATGGCAGCGGGACTGGGAGCTTTCCGTCGCTGTCGTCGGGCTCGGCGTCGTCGACGTATTTGGATTCCGAGGAGGAGGGTGATGGAGCGGAGGAGGGGGAGTTGAAGAAGGGGAGGCGACCGCGGAGCACGAGTATGTCGAGCATGCCTGGGTCGTTGGATGACATGCATTTCGAGCTGGAGGGCGAAGAGGGGGAGGGGGAGGGGAAAGGGGAAGAAGGGGATGAGGAAGGGGGGTATATGTATCACGGCGAGAACGAAGAGGAGGCTGCGGAAGAGGCGTTTGACGAGGACTTCTTGGCGACGGGTGAGATGCAGAACGTGCCGTTTTTGTGAACGCGGCGTTGGCGAGGGAGCATCAAGTTATGTATTTGTCGTCGTTGGTCAACCCAACGAACGAACGTCGGGGAGGTGGGTGCTGGCGCTGGGAGTAGACATATTCATAGAGCGCAACGATCGGACACGTCATACATGAGAAACTGTAGTGTACCATTCAACAGCATCGTGCGTGTACAGCATAGTCGTTTTATCGAGCATATATCTAGAGCGTGCGATTGCCTAGGTCGGATCAATGAGGTCTGTAATTCGACAGCCTTGCAACTACATAAAAGCCTATCCCTGCTGGTGGTCTCTGTAAATCACGACAGTCGCCTGATCGTGGACGCACTTTTAGTAGTACTATACTACAACGCCTCAAAACACAACCTAGAGCCATGATGTTTTCCTACATCCAGTCGTGCGCGATGTCCTTGAGAGTGACATCAACACCAAGCTGAGGATGAGCTACGATACGATATGACAACAACTCGGGTCAAATGGAGCGTGAATCCGTCTGGCGTCTCCATACATCGCGCAAGTACGTGGAGGAAACTTGAATATCCTTGACTCGGAATTTTTACGTGGTGGACAGCTGAGCGAACAGCTATCCAAAATATAAAAATTCGGGTTCACGTACTCGGAGAGTCGACGATCTGAGATAGTTCCAGACACTTCAGGAGGTTTATAGGTTACAGTGCAAGGTGTAACGCGTGTCCCCCCAAGCCTGTGCTTGCTGCGCCGGGTCAACAAGATCGCGCAGCACCTCAAGCATGGAGATCTGGTGACAAGCCTGTCTATGAGGTCAACCCGTTCGAACGGGCTGGTCATCGGCCTGGGTGCTGTTCAAGTTCGCCGCCTTGCATTCTTCGGCCACTTGATGTTTCGCCTTTTTCGTTTCCTCCATGTTTCAGATTCTGCACCACAAGAACATAGATAAATGAGGCGGCGTCAGTCAACGCATCCAGTGGATGTTTTGGCGTGGCGTTGAGACAAGAACAAAAGAAGATAGTTGGGGGTAAGGAAGGGGTGAATCGAGAGCACACACCGATACCCAAGTAGACCTCGGCCAACTCGTCAACATCACCAGACGGTCGGTTCCACTTCCCTGGCCCGCCGCCGCATCTGCTTCTCAGGGGACACTATAACGGGAGACTAGGGGGAAAGTTGGACAGCTTCAGATATAGCTGAGAATTACCTTTATCGAGCCTGGGTCCAGGCTGCGAGTACGAGGGTACTAGTCGGAGCCTTGACAGGTGATAGGCTGTCAGGGATGTCGTAATACTACCAACTGCTAGCGCTTCGAAATTCTTTGTGGAAGGCGCGCGGAAGCTCAAGTCGGCTCCTTTCTAGCGCCGTACAATGCTGAGTGATATTGCTATGGCAATGAATATGCCGAAATCAAAGGAAAATTGAATTGTCATGGTGTCTTAAAGGGGCGTCTCAACAGGCGGTGGGACGAGCTGTCCTTGTATTAGATTTACCGTACCTGCCCGTTTGTTGCCGTGACCAGTTGAGGTATGAGCGAATAAGTATTGGGACATCTGACAAGGTCTCACATAGCACGATAATGTTGGTTGAGGTGCAAAGCGGAGGAAGTTTCATGTTGAGTTTCAAGCATGGTAGTATTCTTCCCAGTGTTCTGCGGGTCAGTGAACAGGTGTCACAGTCACTGACCGCAAATTGTGGGAAAGTCAGTAAACTTTGCCACCGTTTGTTTGGACGTGACTTTCAGCGGTTCCATGGTCCTTGCCAAGTCTCGACTCGCTAGATAATCCTGATCCTTAACCCACTGGCTGGTATTAGTGACCCAGATCACTCGCAGGTGGAAGATATGTTGGCAGAGTAATTGATTTACTGTCGTCTTGGACCGTTACAGTCGTGTATCATACACTTGATTTTCACGGTAGTACCTATGCTCTAACAGCCAATAGGCTTTGATTACATAACTTCCAGCTTGGACTTCTGGTACTGTATGCGTTCAGTTCACTCACGTTCATGGGAAAGTTCATACATGAACGTTTATTGACTCTTGTGAACATTTACTGACCCGCAGAACACTGAAATTTCTTCCACAGAAGCGGGTTGTTTGGACAATGCTGTGGTTGTTTGGAGACTTCGGACCGACGGACCCTATGAACGATGTCCTAATCTGGAAGCTGCTTGTTCCCAGCAGTGTCAAGCCGCGGGCTGCTGGCATAAGGAGAGCCTCCCACTGGTTATGAACGTCGATGGAGTCAAGTCCTCGGGAGAGCGAGAATCACCCGTGCTATGTGACGTGCTGTGTGTGCATACTAGTATGCACAGACTCTGGGCTTGTCGTGCACTGCGACTCCTACCGAGAAGTTGGTATTGCATTGTAGTTATCGTCGAGCCCCGTGACTGCACCTCATAAAAGGGCTTGTCGAGTCATGAGGGAGAGGGTCTTTTTATTCGCCTCCGAGTCTTGAAGCGACTCCAGCCCGTCTGCCACACCACGCCCCCTCCACGCTCTAGCTCTGCGCCCATTCAACAAAGTTCAGAGTCAGACTCATTTAACCAAAACCACGTATCAACATGTACACTCCTCAAGTTCAATTTGACGCCGTCTCTGGCTTCTTCAACAACCCTTCCACCATTATGCCTTCGCTCCCGCTCGACAAGCCTTCCCGCTTTTCCCTCGACACCTCTGGTGTCACGAGTTTGCTGGGCGGAGACGATGCCTTATCTGCCATGACTGTAGTTCATGTCTATGGGAACCAGCGCTTTCTGGGTTGGTATAATACTCCAGGGTCCTTCCAGATAGCCAAGCTACTGAACTCGTTCGCAAAATCCGCATCCTTGCATCACATTTTCAATGGCAAC
>MU130791.1:94180-148287 GCA_015039435.1 Imleria badia
ATGCAACAGTATTACAGGAAAAAGTGAGATCTCTGAGAGCGCAGCGAGTGGGAGGGATGGCTGGATGAACGAGGTGCTAGGAAGGAACCATCAGCCCGAGCTCTTGGCTCAGACCTACGCCTATAAACCAACTGCCTCTTGTGGCACAACCTACGAAGGACGTTCGCGGGCTCGCGGTCTACGCACGGAACGGCTCTCTAGTGATCGACCCCAATACTTGGCCCTTACATAAGCTTCAGACTCGGAGACGCCTTTGCCATCTACTAGCGCGATACAACGGTGTTAACGAAGCTGAACTATCGCAGTAGAGGAGGTGTGCTTCAAGCTACAGTCCTCGCTTACTCGAGTTGTTTGTACGACTCACAACTCTCATGCTAGCATGCTAGGGCCGCAGGCTATTAGGCTATGACGGCCTACTGTGAAAACATAATCGTACCAAGGATACAACAGTATGGTAAAGATACTTAATGTATGTTGAGTCTGAGTCCGGAGTCTCCGGACGGTGGTAGGGTCGACTAGACTCTTCATCTACATGGAACTGACCATCCTCCCATCTTCCGACCATATCGAATGTGGCATCAATGTGATCGTACTTGCGTACTTGACATTTAACCACGCTGAGTCGACCTTGGGACTCTTTGCGGCTGGAGAGAGCGTGAAAAAGAGATTGTACATCAGCAGCGGGCGGATCGATCGTGACGCCTTCTGGCAGCGATGCCGAAAAACCGATGTCGTAAAGCCCCAACTCCTCCAATGCGGGTGCAAGGACCCGATCTGGACCTCGATCTGCATATCCACGCCCGTTCTGCGTGTCACCGTGAGGGGTAAGAGAAAATGCGGAAGCCAGGTTTGGCATGTGGCCTTTACTCAGTTTCAAGCGCCGTAGATTTGGAAGGTGTCCCAATATCTTCCTCCAAAGGTCGACGAAAAGGGGGGCCTGACGACACGAACACTCTCAACATTTGCCAAAGGTATGGAGCAACAAATGTCGCTTATGATGCGATCCTTATTGTCCCCCGTCATTGATTCGCCAAATGTAACGATGATCTCCAAAGGGATGCTGCAATCCCACCGTGTGGGTGGTATGGAAAAGGGAAAATCATTGCATTCCAAAGCACTGAAAGTGAGTACCGCTCCTCTCAGGCTGGACCACATACGGAAGGAAAATGAGTGGATTGTCGGGATGGATAGTTCCTGATCACCAGGCATATTGTATCTTTTTGCAAGAAGGGAGGATAGCAGAGCATAGGCATTGAGGGAGGAACCATCTTCGAAATCGCATTCTAGCCTGATTTCTGTTTTCAACGGGATGTCTGCACAAGACAGAAATGCAATAACTGTCGAAAGTGGAGCAGCGATCCAAAGGCTAGAGAGGTGGGGTAAATTGATTTTCTGGAAAGTACGGAACACCGTGCTGGAAAGAAAACCAGCGGCGCCAGGAAGTGCGCCATGGAGACATAGACGTATGAGATCTTGCATACACCTGAGCGTGGCTAGGAGTTCCTCCATGTTTTGCTGAAACTGAGAAGGAACTTGGAACAAACTGAGAGATGTCAAACCATTGAGCTTGAATAAATGCCATGCCACTGGACAGTAATTGAACTCGAGTGTACGGAGGGCTGGAGTGTCTCCATCAAAGAGTACTGAGGGCAACTCCCACTCCAACGAACCGAACGGAGCTGAGATTTCCAGGTTTCGAAGGCAGGGAGCGGGTGAAGAAAACTTGGAATAAAGCTGATTTTCTAAAACCACGCGTGAAAGACAAAGACGGAGTTCCTGGATGCGTTCTACATGGTCCATCACTTTCCCTACAACGCACTGCGGCCAAGATCCTTGACCCTGAACATACGAGTTCACGTGTAGCTTCAATGGTGCCTGCTTTGATCGTGCCAATAGCTCCTCCGTCCAGCGCGGTGACATGATAAAAAGGTAGGTCCAAAGAGTCGGGCAATTCAGAGCGACGTTGCGCCAATAACGGCAAACGTAGGAAACGTTGACCCAACTAGGCAGAGTTCGAGTGGGGTGACTGCCGTTCTCGCTATAATAATCGCGAGCTTGCTGAATGAATATGTCTTCAAGGGTCTCGGTTGGAAGTCGGCAAATGGAGCAAATGGAACTGGTGTCAGCATGGAGGTCGGATGGCACCGTCTTTGTGGTAATGATCTCTTCATCCGTGCACCGTACGCCGGCCATGGTCGCAAAATAAGTCACAGTATGTATCACTGCGGAGATAAAAGCGAACGACTTCGAGGGTTTACGTTCGCCGTCTGGCACGATTTATCAACCAGAAACAAAAGAGTGACTAAAAGCGATATAAGCGACTGCTTCACAATAATCACTCTACAACATACGGAGTTCAGATGTTTCGTGGGCTTGGCTTGAACTTGAACTTGGTTCGTGTTGGGGCAGATGCTGGCAGGTGAAAGTGACAGCAGGCGCGTCTCGGGAGCTCCCGGTGCGTGCCCCGACGCAAAGGTTGCTTCCTGCGGATACAGGTTTTCCAAGATTTCCATGGCACAAGGAATCGTATACACAATAAATGAACATGAACCAGCTGATTATCTAGCTCTGGACGTCGTGCTGCCTCACTGAGTCACTGTCTGTGCTTTTCTGAATTCTGATGTGAATTTGCTCGTGCGCTTTGCGGTCACCATTGGATTTCGCTGCACCAGCTTGAGAGCATCGTGATCTAATAATTCGAGGATGTGCATTTTGCCACCTACACCGACTCGGATCGAACACAAGTACATGTTACGTTCAAATGCTTTACCGAGAAATCATCTTTTCGGCGTGGAATCGATTCTAGTAGAAAGTATCTCATCCGACCACTAGACGCTTGGTTGAGTAGGTCGTTAAGTATGGATGACGAGGAACGTAACGAAATTGATGTATCGCGATGACCATGTTTACAAAGGCGAGGTTGTGTGCTGGTATTGGTATATTTGTATTAACAGGGCTCGACTTGGGGTATGCCAGCTGCATTCATGGATTGTATGCGTGCACCCGCCCGCGCAAGAGATCACTCAACAAACCTACCTCCCCGTCAAGCGAATCTCCAACCATCGCAAAGGTGGGAAAGTCACGGCCGAAAAAACAGCTGCAAGCTATGCACGGAGGTAAACACAAGTGTCAGTGATACGGCCGATGATTCATGGAACTTTTAGACGTACCTCGAATCCGAGATCAGCGCCATACGTCGCACCGGCCATTTTCCCAATCGGACCCGTGTACCATACTTGCGACATTCCCACCACCGCTCCGGCTATCCCGAAACAGGATGCTAACAGGCCTGCGATGCCAATTGGAAGCCTGCGAGTGAAAGAAGGGAGAATCGAGTACAGTAAGGTCAGAGACGCCGCATCAGTTTGTCGTCGTGACGGCCTCGTAGAAGGAAGAGACACATACTTAGAAGGGTTATCCCAATCTGCCAAGTTATATCCCCCCAACTGACCCTCTTTTTGCCGAAATAGTAAATGTTCCTCCGCGACGATGACAATAAAAAACGCTGTCCAATAACTCAATATGGACAGAAAGTTGGCGAGGATAGCACTGAAATGCTCCCGTCCAGCAACACCAGCAACGGTATAGGCAAGGAACACGAGAAACACCCAGAGAAAGCGGGGTACCATGGCAAAGGGACGGCCAAGCGCTTGTATGGAGAGAGCGGTGGAATATGTACTGGGAATGTTGTTGGAGCTTTTTTTTCGTCGACACGTTAGCACATGATTCGAATAAGACTAGAAAGACGCACACTGCGCTGAGCGACAACATCACCAGGAGGAACTTTCCTCCGTTTCCCCAAGGCGATAACACCTGGGCGATCAATGCACCTGTGTTCCCATCCGAACCAAGAGCACCGACATAAGCAGGGTCGGTGATAGTCATCAACGTAGCTCCCAGTGTTATAGTGAATGTTATCGGAAGGAACAGACCGAGAAAGGTCAATATGAACACATGCCAAGGATTCGTATCGACCGGTAAACGGACATTGTAGTCAGCAGCGATGGGCGCCCAGCCTGTGACCGAGGCAAAGATGATCGCGCCAAAGCTAAGAATGTCGGCGCTGAATGCTCTTCCGGTATTTTCCAGTGACTTTTGGGCATTCACGTCGTATCCGGCTTTGCCCCCGAGTCCGTAGAGACAGCACATGATGAAAAATGTGACTATCCAGGCGTAACGCTCGCACACGTGGACCATGTCGTAACCGACAATACAGGGGATGAGACAGCACACACCGATGATGATGATGCCGCCAACGAGAGGAAGTGTATTCGCATTGATCGAGGAAAGCGTCTGGCCCCCAAGGATAACAGCTGTCACAGCAAAGCCAAGTCTAAAGGCCGAGCGTCAACGGTTTTGATAGAAAGCATGGAAAAGAGAACTCGCTGTGTCAGGATATTTAGAACAGAAAAGAACGTGCCACCCAGGTACCCTGAGCTATAACGGGAGATGATCATTGTGCGCAAGCCAGTCCGTGGGCCAAGGGTGGCAATAAATGCCGTTGCTACACTTCCGAGGGCAGTAAAGCAGAAGATAGTCGCGACGGCATGACTGAGCTAGGTTTAAGTACAGCTTGAAGTTAATCGGAGACCCACGTACGGGAGGGTAAGAGTAAAAGCGTATTGGGCCAATACACCTATAGGCAGAGCCGGAAGTACCGTGTTGGCCGACCTATTCCATCGGTGAGGTACGAAACGCGTTCGAGAAAGTGAACATACCACCACATCAATAGACTATAAGGGACGATAAGCGTAAGCTCGGATACACTGAACTTGGAGGAAACAGACTTGTTCCATGAGTTTTTCGTCTCCCTCTGGTTTTCTGGGACACGTTCTACGCCCCTTGCTTCGACGCCAATCTTGAAGAACTTGGAGAGAAGAGGGCCAAAAACGCCAAAACGATTCACGATCACTTGATCGGGTGCATCCTCGACTGCTGACTCGGATGCCTCGGTATCTCCGTTCTCGACGCCTTTTTCCCTGTCATACGTATGGCTGCTGTCCTTGGACATACTGATGGCAAGGGAGACTCTGGGAGATGACTGGAGAGAACGAAGATAAACGATAAGTGCCAGCGAATCGCATCGAACCGCTTGGTTTATTAAATTGTTTCGAGCTCTCAGGTCGTATTTCCGGTGAGGAAGATCAAGGTGTCGCCATGGCCACATCATACGTTCCAGACTTAGACTCAAACACGCAACCACTGGTGTGGACGAAATCAGAAACATGAACGCGTGGGAGACTCCTCGAACCACTTGAAGCCTTGTTGGGGCAGTGGCTAAAGCTAAAGGGCGAGTGCCCAAAAGGTCGCTCGGACCTGTTTCGAGATTTACGTTTCGTGGCTGCGACCTCCGAACGCGCTTCAAGTTACACGTCACGCTAGTAGCGTCATGTCCAAACACATTACCGAGAAACTATCTTTTCGACCCAGAATCAATTCAAGTGGAAGGCATCTCATCCGACCGGGTGACCCGTCTCGAATATACTTGGTTCAGCAGGTCGTTGAGGAGGTCCACCTCATCAATCGTCTTCTTCGGCACCTTGTTGAGCACGATACTCAACATCGTGGTGTTAGAAACGAGGTACACGCGCTGGTCCGGGAGGTTGGCATCCTCCAGGTTAGCCCGAACGCTTTTCCTCGTCTCCTTGATGAATTGCTTGCGCGCTGCCTTGTACAACTTGTTACGACGTTCGAGGTCTTCTTCGTCATCTCCTCCGCTGTCGTATCCCTTCTCTACCATCACGTTCCGGATATGCTGGTCGGCTTTCGAGCGGACGATGTACGTGGGAATGTTGAATCTTCTTGCGTTGACGAGAATGGCGATATCCGTCACGGTGAAGCGATTGTCAAAGAGAACGATGATACAGTCAAAGACATAGAGACCTTGCTCGTTGAAGTACTGCCAGTCCCGACATTTCAGGGTACCCGCACCGGGAATGTCGTACCAGACAAACGGGTTCTCGGGATTGGCATCTGGGTATCTGGTCATTTGCAGCGTCGTCTCTGTGACGCCCACTGCTGCAGCACCCGCATCTCGGCTGCGCAACCCACGGAACGAGTTGACTAGGGAAGACTTGCCACCTCCCGAGATGCCAGCGACAGCGAAATGAAAGCAGTCTTCCCTGTACTGAATGCGCTTCCTGGCGGTGGCAAGTTCTTCGGGAGACGGCGTCACGACTGGTTGGATACCCTCCTTCAGGCGCCTTTCTGCCTCTTCCTTCGCCTCTGTGGCCTTCCGGGTCTCCTCTGCAGCAGTGCGGGCCACCTCTTCAGCTAGAGCCTTGCCAGCTTCGGCCTCGCGACGCAGTTCATCCGCAGCCATTTGTGCCCTTCCCGCTTCTTCCCTCGCAGCTGCAATCGCACTCTCTGCATCCTCGCGCATCTTCTGTGCACGTTCGCGCTCTTCCTGAGCCTCCCGTGCAAGCTTCTCAGCCTCATCTCTAGCAGCGTTGGCAGCCGCCTCGGTGAGCTCTTGAACGCGCCTCGCCGCACTCGCGGCCGCCTCCATCTGCGCCCCCATCCGCTCAGCCTCCGCCGCCGCCCGCCCGGCAGCCCTGTCAGCTTCTTCCTGCTGCGCGCGGGCTTGCTCGCGGTCCCGATCAGCTTGCCGCTGGATCTGTTGGGCAAGCTCTCGAGCCTCTCTGGCAGCCTGTTCGGCATCTCTCTGGGCTTGTTCAGCTTGGTGACGTCCTCGGATGTCAGTGAAGGTTGGATTTTCCAGATCGGGTCGACGGAAAATGTGAGACAATGCATGTATAGCCACGCCAACCAGGGGTACGATCATGGGTACTAGAACGTTGCCCATGATTCAAAAGCTTTGGGGTATCGCGTCAGGACAAGGACTGTGGGTAGAAAGTTTCCTGTCTCAGCGACCTGGTGATGGAGTGGACGATGGGGATGGGGATGGGGATGGGGCAACGGCATATAACGTCTGTATCCCTTCGTGGTGTGGTGAATCTGGCGCTTGCGTGTTGCCCTGGACCCATCATCGAAGTCCTTCGGGCTCGACCCGCGAACTTTAAAACTTGCGCAAGAAGAGGGTTTTGATCGGGATTGTACGTCCTCCCTTTTTTGAAAAGAAGCATTCCTCGTGTTTAGCTCTGGGGTCTTGGAGTTATAGATTACGAGCACATCATGCAAGCAGCACCAAGTCGGATTGTGACTCGCGGAGTGCCGCGTTCAACGGAGCTGCGGTGAACCCAATAAAGGCGCAATCGCAATTGCCTCGAGGACGACGAAGCGATCCGCGCCCACCAAAATAGGAGATGAGAGATAGTGCACGCCTCACCTCTCAGATGGAATCGAATGGGACGTCAAAGGGAGCGTATAGGGAGCTAGTATGAATCTGTCAGTGGTAATATCCGTAGGAGCCCAACTTGGTCTTGCAACAAGTCCACTGAAATGGCGTCTCCAGCGGGCCGTAGCCCGATATCATACTGGAAATATCTCGATCTATTCCACTTGCTACAATGCACATCCCACGCGGCTGGATCATAACTACATATCAAGAACAAGTAGCATGATGACAAGTCACCAGATTCAATAGAGATCACTTGACCTCGTGAGTAGCCCTCCTTCGCCTTGTGTAAGCCTCGTTGAGCAGGTCGTTGAGCAGGTCCACTTCATCAATCGTCTTCTTTGGCGTCTTGTTCAACACGATGCTCAACATCGTGTTGTTGGAGACGATGTACACGCGCTGGTCCGGGAGGTTGGCGTCTTCCAAATTCGCTTTTACGCTTTTCCGCGTCTTCTCGATGAATTGCTTGCGTGCGGCCTTGGACAACTTGTTACGACGCTCGACATCCTCCTCCTCGTCTCCCTCGCTGTCGTACCCCATATCCATCATGACGTTCCGAATGTGCTGATCAGCCTTCGAACGGACGATGTACGTGGGGATATTGAATCGTCTGGCATTGACGAGGATGGCGATGTCCGTCATGGTGAAGCGGTTGTCGAATAGCACGATGATACAGTCAAAGACGTAGAGACCTTGCTCGTTGAAGTACTGCCAGTCCCGACATTTGAGAGTACCGGCACCGGGAATGTCATACCAGACGTATGGGTTCTCGGGGTTGGCATCTGGGTATCTGGTCATCTGGAGTGTAGTCTCCGTGACGCCGACAGCTGCAGCACCCGCAGCTCGGCTCCGCAAGCCGCGGAACGCGTTGACGAGAGAAGACTTGCCGCTCCCAGAGATGCCGGCGACAGCGAAATGGAAGCAGTCCTCCCTGTACTGGATGCGCCGTTTGGCAGCGGCAAGTTCTTCAGGGGACGGCGTGACGACGGGCTGAATGCCCTCCTTCAAGAGTCTTTCGGCCTCCTCCTTTGCCTCCGTGGCCTTCCGGGTCTCCTCTGCCGCGGTGCGCGCCATCTCCTCAGCCAGAGCCTTGCCGGCCTCGGCCTGGCGACGCTGTTCATCCGCAGCCCGTTGCGCTTTCTCCGCCTCTTCCTGCATAGCCTTCATCGCCCTCTCCGCGTCCTCGCGCATCTTCTGGGAGCGCTCCCGCTCCTCCTTGGCTTCCTGCGCAAGTTTCGCCGCCTCTTCCTTGGCAGATTTGAAAGCCTCCTCGGCGAGCTTTTCTGCGCGCTTCGCAGCCTGTGCGGCCTCTTCCATCTGCGCCTTCATCCGCTTCGCCTCCTCTACCGCGTTCGCAGCAGCTATATCCGCTTCTCCCTGCCGCTTGCGAGCTTGCTCGCGATCTTGATCGGCTTGCAGCTGGATATTCTTGGCGAGCTGTTGGGCAGCGTTGGCGGCATGCTCAGCATCTTTCCGGGCTTTCTCAGCCTCCTGACGAGCTTCGATATCATGGACGGTAGGGTTTTCACTCTCGGGACGGCTGCCAAACAGGCTTGAAAAAAACCCTCCCATAGCGTGGACGTTCAGTAGAGGTCGAAAAGTGGTTTAAAGATGAGTGAGTTGTCTGCGATGAGGTGGGTGATGGTGTGGGGGCCGTCGAGGGGTGCGGCAAGGGTATTTAACATGTCGCGTGCCTGGGACGGCTCAGGGCGAGGCGTGGTGCAGATTCGACTATGAGGGCTAGCGGCGAACAACCTGGACCCAACCGCGTCCTTGCGGCTCGATCCATGAACTTTGGCATTCATGCGAGAAGATCAGAATTGGACGTTTCGAAGGAAACTTCCAAAGGGTTTACCTCGTGGCAGGCTTGCCTTGTGTCCTGCCCTGGGTTTGAAGATGTAGACTACTAGTACTCAGAGAGCACGTTGATCTGGATAAATCCATGGCACCTCGCTGAGTCGGAGCGGATCTGTTTAGGCCCATTGGCTGAGACAAATTTAAATGAATTTGTTCGGCGTTTGTGATTGTGACTGACAAAGTAGGGTTTTAATGGAGCTACGGTGACGAGAAGGCGTAATCTGCCTCGTTCTATGTTTGTGAAAGCTGACGGGGATGTCAAAAATGAATATGTGACCATCAACCTCTCGTCTTCCCGATAACATGAGCGCAGATCCGTGGAATATTCCTGTGACGTGAAAAACGGAAATGTGGGATCAAATTTCGAAGCATCCTTTATTGCACAGCTACACCAGTCTCAGTAAACACACCTGCCTGAGCGTACACGCGTCCTCCCCCCCTCCCTTTCACAGATGTGAGGGAGCTCTAGGGCTTAGAGCGGACCCGAGCCACTGTAGAATCACCTCCGTCACTGTCTGCGCTGCTTCCACCATGACCCAGTGACCAGCGCCAGGTAGTGGCACGACGTTTAGCTGATCTATGAATTTCTCCGAGTTTTCAACGGCCGCTGGCGAGCAGACTTCATCCTCGGTCCCGTATATGAAAAGGACGGGGAGATCAGCGCAAAGTTTCGAGGGCAGGGCTGCATCTAGGAGGACGAGTCAGGTCGATCGTACGATGAATTGCACCTATCTACCTTGTTCTTCTTTGAAACGAAACTCGGTCGTACGGTAGTAAGACAGTGGGCCGGTCATGCCTCTTTGGAAGTTTGAGACATAGTACTCGAGTTCCTGAGATTGCCGGTTACCAAGGGATGATCCGAAACAAGAACAAAAGTTACCTTGTCGCTCAAAATACAGTCGTCGGGCTCTGTTCCACTGAGCAAGCGCGCTTGAAAATCGTCTTTGCGTGACAACGAGATCCTGGGTTTCCTAAACGCGAGTCGGAAGAATAAGGGCAACTGCAAGACGTGTGAGGGTGCATGCAAACAATTCAAAAGGGTTCGTTCTCACATGGACCTCGATCTCCGCGGTAGACTGTTCGGAAGCAAAGTAAAGTTGATAGCCAAAGGATGGATATCGCTGAACCAATTTTTGCACAGACATGTGGTGCGTTGACGGTGGGGTATACGGTATGGACAACCTACGTTGACGGGTTCAATCAAGGTTCGTGTTGATCAGCGGAAAACATACAAGACGAGTGCAAGCAACCTGTGAGGATACCATAATGCGAACCTACCGGCTGTGAACGAGCCCCAATCATGGCCAATGACCACCTGGATACGACTCAGGACATTCGACGAAGACAGAGAGGACTGATACTGACGGCTTTTTCTACTCCTAAGTGATCAAGGAGGGTAGCAAGGTCGTCGCAAAGTCGTTTGGTGGAGTAGGCGGACGGTTCCAAGGGCATGTCAGTTTCTCCGTACCCCAGCATGTCTGGCACTACGACTCGGTAACCCTCTTCGACCCAGGGACGTATCTGATGTCTCCAACCATACCACAGATCTGGGAAGCCATGGAGACAAATCAAGGTACTACGGGGCTCGTTGGGTCGCTGATCTATGTAGTGATACGTCCTGCCTGTCGACAGGCACGCCTGACGGTGGCAGAGTTCCATTGAGTCAGTTGTGGCAGTGTTACCGCCGGTGCCGCGGCTGAGTCTCAGCGAACGGCAAAGTCCGCAGTCTCTCTTTGTCACTGTCCTCCACGCTGACTCCCGCACTGAGCCACGACGCAGCGAAAACCCTTTTTCTTGCCAACTATCCCTTATCCTTAGCCGAGATCAGAATCTCCATAATCACCCGCATTTTTCACGATTTTTCACCGTTTTTTTCACCGCTTGATCTGACGCACAAGATTCGAGTCGTGACTGCTCATATCACCCTAATACAAAGGTACGGCCATTCAGTCCCCTTACGTCTTTCCCTCCGACGTCACTCATACTCTTTCTAGCTCTTCTCACCATGCCTGCCGCTACCCCTTATCACTCCACCTCCCGTTCAGATATACACCGTGCCCAGACGACTTCGCACCCTCTACCGCCACCGAGGAAAACCCGCACCGTCAGACGTAGAGGCAGGGGCAGGAATGACTTTGGAAGTGACGAAGAGTTTGTGCGTGAGGTCGGGACAGACTCCGAGTCCGACGACGACGACCATTCCTCCGTCGACTCGTCAATTGATTCCGATACCGAAACCGTCTCCGAGGACATCCTGTCCGCCAGCCACTCACGCATACTCACCCCAAACACGACTCAGAGCTCGGCAGATATTCCCTCACTCAACGGGTCCAAGCCGACCCAGGGCGTAGATGGTCCGCCCGCTCCCTTTTTCGGCGACACTGGGAATTGGTCCGAGATGGTTGCCGAGGAGAACGCCCATGGCCCCGCTGAGCTTCCCGTCATCGAATTTGCGGACTTTACTGCTCCACCGATGGACCAACGGTCTAAACCTGCTCCCCAGCGAAAACCTGTGAAACCATCGAAGCGCCCACAGGTCAAACGTGCCGCGTCGGCGCCTACGGCCACAGTTGACCGTCCTACTGTGCACTCTGCACCCGCGTCTGAGCAGCTAGAAGATTCCAATCCAGAGCTGGCATCTGACCAACCTGTTGCCTCTACGTCGAGACAATCATCTCGGGCTAGCTTCAGACGTCCTCCTGGCCAGTCCGTCCGTCAAGCATATCAACAACGGGTGGAAACCGACCCATCGTATGTTCCCACAGTCGGTGAATTCTGGGGCCATGACGACCGCTTACTGGACAAGGACTTGAGGTGTTTGAGTGGGTGGTGGAGAGGTCGATGGCAGTCTCGAGGACGTGGGAGAGGTTCATTCGACAGAGGGTTCGTTCGTGGCAGAGGTCGAGGTGGGAGCTTTGCTGGCCCAGCGCCCGCGCTACTTGGCAGTCAATCCGAAGATGGCATGCCTACACAAGAGAAACCGCCCGTCGAGCTGCCTCCTGTTGATCAGCCATGGACGCACGATGGTTTCGAAGAAATGAAGAAGCGAGATGAAAAGAGGCGTGAGGTAGCACAGCAACAGCCAACGGCAAGACCTACTCGAGGCTTTGCCCCTTTGCGTGGGAGAGGTGGGTTCACTGGACGTGGACGAGGTGGAGTGGCTCGCCGTGGAGGTGTCCATCACCAGCCTTCAAGATCAACTTCCACTGCTACTGCCTCTCTACCAGGAAAAATTTGGTATGCCATGAAGCCCGAATACCCCTGGACGAAGCACCTCGAAACGTCCCTTTTCCACGACAGTGGGCCAAAACCCCGTCCTGGCAGCAGTCCAAGCTATCGGGTGAAGCTCCCGAACGTTGACGCGCAAATTGTTCGTGCGTCAGCGCAGGCTGGTGAGCGCCCAAAACCACTTCCTTCCTCAGAGCCACTGGGTTCAGAGGACGGCGAGAAGAGTTTCGTTGTGCGCTTGCCGAAGTGGACTGCGGAGAAGAAGGTGGTGGAACCTGGCCCAGTATTTGCAGCCACCGCTGAGGAACCGCATCTCGAGGATGTCTTCACTGTGAGACCCGAACTTGTTCCTCCCCGCGCACCGATTGTCGACATCAAACTCCCATCTTCTTCGGTAACCGTTGAAGCTCCCGAAGTTGCATCGACTACTGGTCCTTCTACACAGCCGACAGAGCCGTCAGTTGCCTTGCCCAGCCCTGCTTCATTGCCAGTGCAGGAGCAGACCACCCAATCTGCTTCGAGTCTTGTCGACAGCGTACTCCATGGTCACCAAGAGACTGCGGCCCCTACGCTCTTGAAGGCGGATACTCCCCACGCGCCCGACCCACTTGAGGTCCCTGGAGGCCGGCGTACCCTCCCACCTGTCCCGCCACCGCTACAAACTGTCTTTACCCCTCCGCAATCCTCGCCCCCTTACAGCTCGCCGTACGGTTATGGCTCACCTCTGCCACCCGGGATTGCAATCAGTCAACACGGCATGGCATATGAAGTGGCGACTGGGCGCCCCGTGTATCTTCCTGCTCCTATCTATACGCCGCGTCCTTTGGCCCACGGCATGATGACGCCGCCAGGCGTTTCATACGTGCCTGGACACATGCATCATCATTCCACCGGCTCTCCAGACTTTTTGTCCGCTCCTCATACCCCTCCTCTTAACGGATTCATTGATCCGGCGACTGGCAGCCCGATATTTGCGTTCCCTCGACAAGGCTCTCGTGTTGAGATCCGTGCTCCTGTATCACAACTCGACCCGAAGCTGACGAAGTCGCAGCGACGACCGTCGAGTCTGAGGACAAGCGCTGCCGCGTTTGAGCCCTCACGATCTTCGAGCCCTGTCAGCGGAGCGCAGTCGTCTGCGCCTCGGACAGAGCACTACCCGTCGCACCCCGGTGCGGAAATGCCGGGGGACGCCAGTGGCACGCCGGAGCAACACATGGATCCTGCCATGTACAACTACACGGCGTACCAGCACGGTTACTACTACCCGGATCAGTACGGATACTCTCAATACTATGACATGTCCCAAGTGCCACGGTATGAGGTGTATCAGGCTGATCCGCACGCGTCTCAGGCTGTGTATTACTGAGTGAACGCTTTTTTTCGTGACGAGTTGTACATTGGCTCGCGTGTTGATTTCTCTTCCTCTTTCTCTTTTTTGGTTCATTTAGTGTCTGGGTACATACACCGCTATCCTGCTCCTCGCCCTGTGCTTATGATTGCAGACGTGACGCTTTGTTCGTACATACTTGCATTTCTCCATGCATACATATTCCTCGTAGTCACCCCCATGCATTTTGTTCTGTGTCTGCTCCTCCCTTGTCTTGCTGAAACTCACCTGTCATGATTTTTTGTCTTTTGTGTAGCTAATGTCTGTTTTGCAAATAAACCACCAGTGTTTGTTCTACACCTGCCGTCAAACGTGCAATTGTGGATGAAATCAGAAACGTGAACGTGAGGGGGCGGAGACTGCGCAAACCACCTGCTTGTTTCAATGTATAATACACGGTAGGTACAAAATGAATATGTTGCTCGAACGTACGTGATGAGGTGCGAGCATCTTCTTGTTCGAAACCGTCCTTCAAGGCGTGCCCGAATCGACCTACACAACGACCACATGGAAGCCACTACCCTCCCACCTCCCCTTCATGTCAAACTGTTTCTCCTCGCCGTCGGTGTGACGTACAGTACATCGAGTCATGGTGAGGCGACCTTGAGTCTCTTTGCGGGTGGCGAGAGCGTCACAGAGTAATTGTACATAGGCAACTTTGAGCGGATCCATATCCCCTTTCAGCGCTGACGAAAACACGGTGTCATAAAGCTCCAACTCCTCCAATGCCGGTGCGAATATCCGGTTCGGATCTCGATCAGGAGGATTCTCCGTGCAGTCGCGAGGGGTGAAGGAGAGCAAGGAGGCTAGGTCTGGCATGTACCCTTTGCTCAGTTTGATGTAGCGTAGATCTTGAAGATGTCCTAGGACATGCATCCAAAAGGACGACGAAAATGGAGGGTCGAGGAAGTGAATAGTCTGGACGTTTGACCAAGGTAGCGGGCAACACATGTGGCTCATGAGACAGTCCCTGTCGCTTATTGATGAATGGCCGAAATCAAGGTGGATCTGGAGAGGAATGTTGCGGCCCCATTCCATGCAGAATGGGGAAAGGAAAGAATCACAATCGCGTTCCGATGTACTGAAAGTGAGTTTCGCCACTTTCTTGGAGGATGCTCGCTTGGAGGATGCAACGACCAATGAGCGAATCGTCGGGCTGGACAGTGCTTCATGCTCTTCGTACATGCTGCATCTTTGTGCAAGAAGCGAAGAGATCGGAGTATAATCACCAAGGGGGGGATCAAATTCAGGAAAGATTATCCTGACTTCTGTTTGCAACGGCACGTTTACGCAAGAGAGGAATGCGATAACCGTTGAAAGTGGAGCAGAGATCAAAAGGCGAGAAAGACGAGGTAGATTGAATTTCTGGAAGGGATTGAATGTCGTGCTGGAAAGAAAATCGGGGGCGCTAGCAAAGGCATCCTCTAGATATAGATAGGCGAGATCTTGCATACAACTGAGTGTGGCCCAGAAATACACCGTGTTTTGAAACCTAACACGCACATAGGACAGACTGAGCGTTGTCAAGCGACTCAGCTTCAGTGAATGCCACGGCACCAGACAGTCCCAGAGCCTGAGTGTACGGAGGGCTGGAGTTTCTCCATCAAATGGTACCGAGGACCACTTGGAAGGACACGAGTCCATCGTGATTTCCAGGATTTGCAAGCGAGGAGCGGGGGAGGAAAGCTTGGAAAGAAACTGATAGCTGTCGTGAAGAGCCGTAAGGTGAAGGTGGAGTTCTTGGATGCGTCCTAAATGGCTCATTACTTGCTTTAGAAAACACGGCCCCCCACGTTTTTCGTCCTGACGTTGCAGATTCACGTATAGTTTCAATGGTGCCGGCTTCGATCTGGCCAATAACTCCTCCGTCCATCGCGGTGATGCGATGAAAAGGTTACTCCAAAGAGCAGGGGAATTCAGAGTGATGTACCGCCAATGACGGCAAATGTAGGAA
Source organism: Imleria badia (assembly GCA_015039435.1). Lineage (NCBI taxonomy): Eukaryota > Fungi > Basidiomycota > Agaricomycetes > Boletales > Boletaceae > Imleria > Imleria badia. The sequence goes on from MU130791.1 coordinate 109,904, forward strand.
ACGTTGACCCAGCTAGGCGCAGTCGGAATGGCATGTCCGTCGTCCTTGCTATAATAGTCACAAGCACCATACATGAATATGGCTTCAAGGGTTTCGACGGGAAGGCGAGAAATGAAGCAAACGAAGTTCCTTTGGATTTCGTTTCCATCCATGTGCTGTCAATGGCTCTGGTAGGATCTAACAACCGGGAATGAGCGTGCGATACACCCCATCACTGTTTGACGACTCACGGTGGTCAGATGCCGAGAAGATCTTGTTACGTAATTACGACACAGCCATTGACGATGACAAAGACCGTTACATAATAACCCCTAATAATGAGGCTATAGTGGTTGCTTTGTCAGCGTGGCACATTTGATTGGCGCGGACCACAAGTTGAATGGCAAGACTTTTTCTGTCCCCAACCACCACCACGCTGTGGTAGTCGCCTTCGTTGAGCACAACTCCTGCAATCCCATTCTTGCAAAACAAAACCCGCTGTCGCATTTCTGATAGCTAGTCAAGTCAGGACTCACATTCATTGAAAGTTTGAGCGGATTCCGCTCCATTTTTTACCACTCGCTCCCCGAAACCCCCCCCCACACAACCACCCTTGTGCAGCTTTGCCAGAATGGCATTTTCACAACCATTCCCTCTCGCTGCGGCTGCGCAGAAAGTACAACAGCCTACATACGGCCCAGATTTGGCCGTACGTCTTATCTGTCCGGAATGCAAAGACCCCAACCCGAACATCATCGAGGAGTTTGGAAGTGGGGACCTTGTGTGTGGGAGCTGCGGTCTCGTGCTGGGTGACCGTATTGTGGATACGAGGAGCGAGTGGCGGGTAAGTTATTTCCATCCTTTTTTTTCCGTGTTGTGTTTTTATGCGGCGCTGCATACGACGATTTCTTGCTCTATAGACGTTTGCCAATGACGAAGGAGACGACCCTTCTCGTGTTGGTGCTGCGTCGGACCCTCTACTAGAGGGCATGGAACAGCTCGACACCGTCATTAGTTTCCGGGACGGTGGGTCGGGTATCGCACGTGAGCTGCAGCGTGCAGCCTCGCGCTCTCAAAGTTCCCGCTCCGAACGCAACCTCCTCACTGCGTTCCGCGACATTGGAAGCTGGTGCGATCAATTCTCGTTGCCAAAAACCATTAGCGACATCGCCAAGCAGCTATACAAGCGGTCGGACGAAGAAAAGCTTCTCCGCGGAAAGCCCCTCGAGGCTGTCATCGCTGCATGCATCTTCATCGCGTGTCGCCAGGCGCACGTTCCTCGGACGTTTAGAGAGATTTGCAACTTGACGCACGTGTCGAAGAAGACACTCGGGCAGTGCTACAAGGCACTCGAGCAAGCGTTCAATCTCTCGCCTGGGGCCACCGCGCAGAGCAATAATGCAAACAACCCGTCGACGGGGCCGGAGACGCTGCTCGTGCGGTACTGCAATCATCTGGATTTGCCGGTTAGCGTGCAGTCGATTTGTTCGGATATCATTGTTGCGGCGCGGCAGCATGGGATCGCGGATGGGAGGAGTCCTGTGTCGATTGCGGGTGGTGCGATATATTTTACCTGTTTGTTGTTGGGCAAGCCAAAGCCGGCACGGGATATCAGTGCCGTGGCGGGCGTCAGTGAGGGGACGATAAAGCTTGTGTATAGGCTCTACTATTACGAGCGGGAGAAGTTGGTCAAGGAGGAGTGGATCAAGGACGGCAAGGCCAACATGGATAACTTGCCCGCAGATAGGTAGAAATGTGCTCATTCTGGGTTTCGTACCATATGCTTTTTGTATGTATTTTTTGTATGTACGCTAACATTGGTATGAACTCCAATACGATATGGACGTTTTCCCCAACGTTGCGAGCTCGAGTGTGCACACGCTATCGTTTGCCTCCTCGTTTTCCTTTGGACCTGGCAGCCTTGGCTGTTTCGCGGCCCAAGGCAACGCCGCCCCTGCCTTTACTGACTGTCCTGATCGCTTTCCGAACGTTGAGGACGTCATCACCTCCTTTTTCTTTTCGAGCCCGTTTGGTCTCGCCCTCCAATTTTGATAGAAGAGCAAGAGAGCTCTGTTTCTCCTGCTCCGCGGATGCTTCGGCAGGATCAAACTAGAATATAACCCTAAGTACGAAAAAAAATGTGACCCCACGCAAAAAAAAACCGCACCTTTCGTTTGATGCCCCGCATCTTTTTATCCCCCTCGAGGGTCTTGTCAAACTTGCCCATACTGGCGGTACTGACCCGCGTCGAGGCGAGGGTGCGGTCGATGTCGACGTGGCGTTGTTGGCGGGCTTCGTGGGCGACTTGGGCGCGTGCGATGTTTTGAAGACGTTGGCGTTCGTTTTTGGCGACGCGGGCTTTGCGTGCGGTTCGTGCTTCTTGGGCGGGGTCGACATCGATGGCTGGGGTTGAGTTAGTCCTGCACAACGCAACGAAAGAAAAAGAAAGGAAACTCACCGGCATCTGCCTTGACCTCATTTATCCACTGCACCTCCTTTTCCTTGTTCTTTCCCTCCCGTCCCCACCGATCGACCCACTCCTGTTTCTCCTCGTCCCAGATCTTTCGTTCGCGACGTTTTTGCTGGATACCTTTGGATGCGGCGAACCGTTCCCATTTGGTGGGTGGTTTGGGTTTCGGGAGGGGTTTGGAGCGAGGGAGGGGAGTAGTGGGTGCGGGGAGTTGGGCGAGGGGACCGTCGGGGGATGGGTGAATGGGGAGGGTGTAGAGAGCGGCGATGAGGGCTTGGATGCCGTCACGTGCTGTCGATTGGAGGTATTCGTCGAGGTGTGCGCTTTGTGTTTGGGACGAGAGTGAGTGAATGAGGAAAATAATTGGAAGGAACGTACGTGTAGCTTTCGTGGTCGATCGGGTTTGCGTCTGTGACGGTGAGGAAGCCGGGGTCGACGTCGAGGGGAGTGTCTTTTTCGACGGTGATGGATTGGCTGAGTCCAAGATGTGAACCGGATTAGATTAGAGAGGGGATTAGGCTTACATTTTGGCTGCGTGCGAAGCAAGTAGGTTGGAGACGTCCATGTCTCGATGTGCGCACCCTGTAGCTGGCAAAGTCTGATGGGTTCCGAAAAAGGAAGTTTCGTCGAATTAGAATAGGAGCGCTACTCCTGTGCACCTCACGACTTTCATCTGAACGATGTCGGTGAGCCGTCAAATGCACATTGTGATTTCCAGGGGCTGATCCCAAGGCTGTATCTCACTCGTCTTTCAGGTTGGTAACGTCATGGACAACCTACATTTGGCTTCTGAATCCTCTGTGCTAACACACGACATAGCGACGACAGCCATAGCGCATGGCATGGATGACGAGATGACCAATTCCGCATTATCCAACCTCGAAATCCAAAGGAACTTCGTTTGCTTCATCCATCTCCTTCCCACAGAAATCCTCGAAGCCATATTCATCCATTGTGCTTGTGACTATTATGGTCTGGTGACACTGGTCTACCGTGTTTCCCGTCCGACCGCGCCTAGTTGGGTCAATGTTTCGTACGTTTGCCGTCATTGGCGCAGTGTCGCTCTGAATTGCCCGACTCTTTGGACCTACCTCTCAACGACATCACCGCGCTGGACCGAGGCGTTTTTGTGCAGATCGAAGCAGGCATCATTGAAGGTAGTTGTGCATGTGAATAGCAAGAATGAGGTGTCGCGCTTTATGGAGAAAGTAGTGAAACATTCGGAACGCATCCAGGAACTCCTCGTTCACCTTTCGACCGGTCACCATGAATTTCTTTCCAAGCTTTCCTCGCCCGCTCCTCGCCTGCAAAGACTGGAAATCACGATGGACAACCTCCCTTGGGAGGGCTCCTATGTACCCTTTAATGGAGACACTCCAGCCCTCCGTACACTTTACCTCAAAGAATGTCTGGTGCCATGGCATTCGCTCAAACTAAGTGGCTTGACATCGCTCTGCTTGAGGAACGTGCCTTCTCGGTTTCAGCAAGACATGCCGGAGCTCCTAGCCACGCTTAGTTGTATGCAAGACCTCACGCAACTATTTCTCAAAAAATCACTTCCTACCTCTGCCGGTTTTCTTTCTAGTACGACGTTCAATGCCTTCCAGAAAATCGATCTACCCCGTCTTTCTCGATTCTCAATTGCTAATCGACTTTCAAAGGTTAACGTATTCCTCTCTTGCGTAAACATCCCGTTGCAAACAGAGGTCAGGCTTCTCTGTGGTATTAACTCCTCCGCCCTTGAGCATTATGCTCTGCTCTCTTCTTTTCTCGCACAAAGGTTCGCCATGTTCGAGGATCAGGCACTATCCAGCCCAACGATTCGCTCATTGGTCACTACATCCTCTGAGAAAGTGACGAAACTCACTTTCAGTACCCCGGCACGCGATTGTGATTCTTCCATTTCCCCATCCTGCATAGAGTGGGATCGCAACATTCCTCTCCAGATCATCCTTTTTTTCAACCGCTTCACGACAAACCACGTCAGGGATGGCATCATAAGGCACATTTGTTGTGCGATACCTTTGTCCGAGGTTCACAGTGTGCACGTCATCTGTCCTGCATTTTATCCGACCATCTGGTGGGATATCCTGGGGCGTCTTCAAGGAGTACGGTACATCAAACTGGGTAAAGTCGATATAACCGATCTTGTTCTCATGTTCTCTCGCGGCCCTCGCGATTACATGGAGAACCAGGCTGAACACGCTAATCGAGGTCAAAGTGAAATATTCGCACCGGCATTAGAGGAGTTGGAGTTTTATGACGTCGTGTTTTCGACAGCGCTAGAAGAGGATATGGATCCGCTCAAAGTCACCAGTGTGCAAAATCTCTGTGACGCTCTCGCCACCCGCAAAGAGCCCCGAGGTCGACTCACCATGACTCGATGCACCGTACGTAACGTTCACGGTCGGGAGAAACAGTTCGACATGGTGGGAGGGTGGGAGGGTGGGCACTTCCATGTGGTTGATTTGAAGGGAGGACTTCGAACGAGAAGATGCTCGAACCTCATCACGTTCTAGCAAAATATTAATTTCTGTACCCACTACGTATACTGAAAGTGGTCGCCAATGATGACTATTTTCCCTACTCTTCCTCACCCCTCCAGATTGCATACGCCGATCAAGGACCAGATCCAGAAGACTCGGATCCTTCGACCTCATCAGGTTCCATGTTTACTCAGGCTTTGTATGCCTACTACGCTGAAAACGTGGTCTCGGGCATCAAGTCGTTGTCTTCTAAGTCGATTCGAAACGCGTTCATCTGCCATGAAATCGCTGGTATACCTGGGCTGCAGTTAAACTTCATGGTTACTAGTGGTACTTCAGCGACGAAGGTCACCAGTAGTTCCGAGTCGTTTCTCCCTTGCTTTCCTCTGGATCCGGAAGCCTTGGCTATTTCTCGGCCCAACGTAAGCCTTTATTGACTGCCCTGGTCGCTTTCCGAACGTTGAGTAGGCATCATCGCCTCCGTTTTCTTTTCGAGGCAGTTTGGGGAGTCACCGAATCGATTCCGAAAAAGGAAAGTCTACTTAGTAAGTCACCATCGCGACAACTCCTCGATCACAATCTTGAGGTATCTGAACCCCCACGGTGAGCCGTCAAAATAAACATTATGATAGGCCTAATCGATCGCACTGTATTGCACTCTTCTCCGTTGGAACAGTCATGGACAACCTTCATTTGGCTCTGATCCTCTCGACACATGGATGACGAGATTATTGATGTCACATTATCCAACCTCAAAATCCAAAGAAGCGCCGTTTGCTTCATTTCTCGCCTTCCCACCGAAACCCTGGAAGCCATATTCATCCATCGTGCCTGTGACAACTGGCACCATAGCATTGCCTACGGTCCTCCCCTCCCCTTCCAGTGGCCACGCCTGGCCGCGCCTGGTTGGGTCGACCTTTCGTACGTTTGCCGTCATTGGCGTAATATCGCTCTGAATTGCCCGACTCTTTGGACCTACCTCTTTATGACAACACCGCGCTGGACGGAAGCGTTTTTGCGCAGATCGAAGCAGGCATCATTGAAGCTAGCCGTGCATGTGGAGGAAGAGGATGAACATTTGGCGCTACGCTTTGTGGAGCAAGTAGTGAAGCATTCTGAACGCATTCAAGATCTCCGCATTCACCTTTGGGCCGATGCCTATCAGGTTCTTCCAAACTTTCGTCACCCGCTCCTCGCCTGCAAAGGCTGGAAATCATGATGGAAGGTTTTACCCAGGGGACGCCCTTACTTTTTGATGGAGAGACTCCAGCCCTCCATACACTCGTCCTCACAGCCTGTCCGACGCAATGGTATTCCCTGAACCTAACTCGCTTGACAAGGCTCAGTCTACGCTATATTCCTAATCACTATCAACAAGACACCGCGGATTTCCTGTCCATGCTCGGTTGTTTGCAAGATCTCACATATTTATATCTTGAGGATGAGGATGAGGATGTCCCTTCTAGAGCTTCCAGCTTTCTTTCTAGCATGGCGTTCAAATCCTTCCAGAATTTCAGTTTACCCCATCTTTCTCTCCTTCATATCAACGCACAACCATTGATGATTATCGCATTCCTCTCTTGCGTAAACGTCCCAATGCAGACAGAAGTTAGCTTAGGTGTCCATCCTGGTTCCTTTGATGAGTATGCTCAGATCTCTTCGTTCCTCGCACGAAGACTCGGCATGTTTCAAGATCAGGCACTGTCTAGCCCGAAAATCCGCTCGTTGGTCATTGCATCCGAGCCCTCTACTCAATGGAGATGGACACGAGGCACGAATCTCGCTTTCAGTGCATCGGAGCGCGAATGTCATTCTTTCATTTCCCCATCATCCATGATGTGGGGTTGCAACCTTCCTCTCCAGATCCACCTTGAATTCGGCACATTAACAACAACAAGCGACAGGGATCGTATCATAAGCCACATTTGTTGCCCCATACCTTTTCCAAATGTTCGAAGTGTTCATGTCCTCAATCCTCCATCTTCCTCCGCCTTCTGGATGCATGTGCTAGGACATCTTCAAGACCTACAGTACATCAAACTGGTCACAGGCGACATGCCAGACCTAGCTTCCGTACTCTCCGTCACCCCGCGCGACTACACAGTGGACCATCCTGATCGAGATCCGAATCAGATATTCGCACCGGCCATGGAGGAGTTGGAGCTTTATGAGCTTGCATTCCAGACAATGGTGGAACGGGATATTGATCCGCTCAAAGTTGCCGGTGTACAATCTCTCTGTGACGCTCTCGCCACCCGCAAAGAGCCTCGAGGTCGACTCACCATGACTAGATGCACCGTACGTAACCCCGACGGTCAGAAGAAACAGTTTGATATGAAGGGAGGGTGGGAGGGTGGTCGCTTCCATGTAGTCGAGTTGAAGGTTAAGTCGGATACTTGGGCTGCTTGAAGGGCGATTTCAAACGAGAAGATGCTCTCACTTTATTATGGCAGCTCGAGCAACATATTTACTTGCTGTACCTACCACGTATACTGAAAGTGTTTCCTAGACTTCGCTTCCCTGTTCCTCATCACTCCTCCCGATTGCCAGAGACCAGATCCAGAAGGAGAATATGAGGTGACTCGGAGGGCGAGAAAGGGGAAGGTTTGACAAGAACGTACGTGTAGCCTTCGTAGTAGATCGGGTTTGGGTCCGACGGTGAGGAAGCCGGTCGACGTCGAGGTGTGTATCTTTTTCGACCGTCTTGGCTGGGATGACGATGTGAGGTTTGCAAACGGGCCAGGAATAATGTCCATGGCGTGGTTATTACTTTTTTGCATAGCGGGACTTGCGTGTAGCCCTAAAAATCTTTCTGGCTAGATATTGTTTTCGAAGAAGATATGCAAAATCTTCGTTTGCTAAGTATCATAGCTGACGGCGACGGATCGACGTCGATGGGTCAGGGTGTGTTCAGTCTCGGTGTTCGTTGTAGAGGGAAAAGAGACCCACCTGCATCCGCCTCATGTATCCACTGCACCTCCTTTCTTTGTTCTTGCCCTCCCGTCCCCCGTTTCTCGTCCCAAACCTTTCGTTCGCGGCGTTTTCTCTGGACACCTTTGGATGTGGAGAACCGCTCCCATTTGGTAGGTGGTTTGGGTTTAGGGAGGGGTTTGGCGCGGGGAAGGGGAAGGGGGGAGGTGGGTGTATGGAGTTGGGTGAGGGGGCCGTCGGGGCGTAGAGGGCGGCGATGCATCGATGAGGGATTGGATACCGTCACGTGCGGTTGATTGGAGGTATTCTTCGAGGTGTGCGCTGTGCGTTTGGTACGAGGGTTAGGGTGAGAGAGGAAGAATCGAAAAGAACGTACGTGTAACTTTCGTGGTCGATCGGGCTTGGGTCTGCGACGGTGAGGAAGCCGGGGTCGACGACGTCTTTTTCGACAACGATGGATTGGCCAAGATGTGAGCCGGGGTAGATTAGAGAGTGCATTGAGCTTACATTTTGGCTGCGTGCGACGCAAGCAAGTTGGAGACGTCCATCTCAGGCAATTCTATACTACTGTATAACACTAGTACAGCCCATAAATACAACCCCTCAGGCCAGGTAGGCGGTGGTTGAGCAGAAAAGGAGGGGATATGTTGAATCTATGTGTGGAGTGCCGCCGCGAGAACAAGCGGTCGAAGCGAATCGATTATGTAAGCACCGCCGCTGCGTTGGACAAGCGCCGAAATCGAAGTTCCACCCTTTCTCGACAGTGGTCGAGAAAATGAAAGTTCATTTTTACAATACTGCCTGGTGAGTCATCACATAAACATTGTGATGGCCCGACGCTGATCCCACTCCTAGTATCTCACGCTTTCCGGTTGATGAATCCGTTGAACCAGTACCCATCGACAAATCTATGGTTGGACTCTGAATCCTCTGTGCCAACATACGACATGGAAACGACGGCCATGGCACACATGGATGAAGAGAGTACTATCAATTCCGCATTATCCAACCTCGAAATCCAAAGGAACTCCGTTTGCTTCATTTCTCGCCTTCCCACCGAAACCCTGGAAGAAGTATTCATCCATGGTCCTTGTGACTATTATGGCGCCTGTTATGGCGAGGACGAGGGTCTTGTCATTCCGAGACCGCCTAGTTGGGTCAATGTTTCCTATGTTTGCCGCCATTGGCGCAGTGTCGCTCTGAATTGCGCTACTCTTTGGACCTACCTTTTCATCACGTCATCGCGGTGGACGGAGGAGTTATTGGCCAGATCGAAGCAGGCACCATTGAAACTATACGTGAATCTATTTGATAGGGAGAACAGAAGCCGGGGGATTCGCTTTCTGGAGGAAGTAATAAGCCATGTAGAACGCATCCAGGAACTTCGCCTTGACCTTGCGTTCAGTCACGACAGCTATCAATTCATTTCCAAACTTTCCTCACCCGCTCCTTCCCTGCAAAATCTGCAAATCTGGTTCAGGGGTCGTCCTTCCGAGTGGTGGACCTCGGTACCATTTGGTGGAGACACGCTAGCCCTCCGTACACTTGATCTCTCACACTGTACTGTGCCGTGGTATTCACTCAAGCTAAGTGGCTTGACAAAGCTCTGTTTGTACACCGCGCCTGTTCGGTTTCAGCAAAACACGGCGGATTTCTTGGCCACTCTCAAGTGCATGCAAGATCTCACCTATCTATGTCTCGAGGATGCCCTTGCTAGCGCCGCCGATTTTCTTTCCAGCACGGCATTCAATACCTTCCAGAAATTCAATTTATCCCATCTTTCTTACTTTGATATCGACGCACCAGTATCGACGGTGATCGCATTGCTCTCTTGCGTGAACATCCCGTTGCGCACAGAAATCCTCCTACACTGTCGTGTCGAGTATGATTTCCCCTCCCCTGATCACTATTCCCTGCTCTCCTCTTTTCTCGCACAAAGACTCGCCACGTCCGAAGATCAGGCACTATCCAGCCTGACGTTTCGCTCATTGGTCATTGCATTCCCTCGTTGGGGAGCGCAACTCACTTTCAGTGTAACAGAACGTGATTGTGATGGTTTCTTCGCTGTAGCATGCATGGGGACGGTTTGCAGCATTCCCGACGAGGAGGATGGCGATCGTCCGCTTATAGTCACCCTTGATCGCGACGAATCAATGACAACAATCGACTGGGATTACTCAATAAGCCACATTTGTTGTCCCGTAGCTCTGTCAGACCTTCGGAGCGTTCACGTCCTCAATCCTCCATCTCCTCTGACCTTCTGGATGCGTGTCCTAGGTTGTATTCAAGATCTGCGCTATATGAAACTGGGGAAAGGCGACATGCCAAACCTAGCTGCTGTACTCTCCGTCACCCCTCGCGACGGCACGGAGAATCATGCCGATCAAGATCCGAATCAAATATACGCACCGGCCTTGGAGGAGTTGGAGCTTTATGAGCTTGTATTCCAGACAATGGTGGAAGGGGATATTGATCCGCTCAAAGTTGCAGGTGTACGATCTCTCTGTGACGCTCTCGCCACCCGCAAAGAGCCTCGAGGTCGACTCACCATGACCGGATGCACCGTACGTAACCCCGACGGTCAGAAGAAACAGTTTGACATGGAGGGAGGGTGGGAGGGTGGCCGCTTCCATATAGTCGAGTTGAAGGTTGAGTCAGATACTTAGGCTACTTGAAGGGCGATTTCAAACGAGAAGATGCTCTCATTTCATTGTGGCAGCTCGAGCAACGTATTTACTTACTGTACCTACTACGTATACTGAAAGTGTTTCCTAGACCTTGCTTCCCTGCTCTTCGTCGCTCCTCTCGATTGCATACGCTGATCAAAGACCAGATCCAGAAGGAGAATATGCGCCAACCTCATCAGGTCATATTCACTTTTTGTACATACTAGAGTGAGAAAGTGGGCCCTGTTTGGAGTGAGGTGACTCGGACGGGGAAGGTTTGACAAGAACGAACGTGTAGCCTTCGTACTCGATCGGGTTTGGGTCTGACGATGAGGATGCTGGTCGACGTCGAGGTGTGAATCTTTTTCGACCGCCGTTGATTTGCTGGGATGACGATGTGAGGTTTGCAAACGGGCCAGGAATAATGTCCATGGCGTATCAATGGTGATTACGTCTTTGCACAGCGGGACTCGCGCAGCTGGCTGATTGAAAACGCGCCGATATTGTTTTCGCACCGTTTGTTATCATACCCGTTGGAATAGGGGCCCCTAGTAGAGGGTTGAGTGACTCAGTAAGAGAGTAGCGGGTAAAGGCTGCTTAGTAGCAGCCTTGTGGGTAGGAGCGGAGTTAGACTAGCTACTCGGAGCGTCGTGTCGTAGAGTCGCAAGCCAGCCGTAGAGCCAGGTCTCGAGCCAGTCTCCCTCGCTCCCTCTCCACCGTCTCTTCTTACAGAAAAAGTTTTCTACTCACAGCTTTTTTTTTCGTGCTCTAAATTTCCAACCCCGGCACGTGTACATATCGTCCCCCAAAACGAGGTGATAGCCGGCAATCGCCGGCACCTCGTTCACTCCTTAGGAGTGAGTGCTAAGTAGTACTCCTAAGTTACTCCTTCACAACTTTCAAGGCACTTGAACCCCGTCACGGTGAGTCGTCAAATAAACATCGAGATGAGTCCAGAGGCTGACCCCAAGCTGGCTGTATCTCACTCTTCCTTCCGGTTGGTAAACTTGAAGTCACATCTGGCTTCTGAATTATCATAATACTCTGTGCCGCAACATACGACATGGCGACGACAGCCAGAGAACACGGCATGGATCACGAGGTCGCCCCTTCCGTAGTATCCAACCTCGAAAGAAACTTCGTTTTCTTTCGTTCCCACCGAAATCCTCGAGGCCATATTCATCCAAAATTGTGCTTGTGACTATGATTGACGGTTTTCCCCGTCTGATCGCGCCTAGTTGTGCCAGCGTCTCGTACGTTTTCCGTCATTGGCGCAGTATCGCTCTGAATTTCCCGACTCTTTGGACCCACCTCTCTATGACATTACCGCGGTGGACCGAGGGGATTTTGTGCAGATCGAAGCAAGCAGCATTGCCGTGCGTGCGGATAATAATGAGAAACATTTGGCATTGCGCTTTGTGGAGCAAGTAGTGAAGCATTCGGAACGCATCCGAGTACTCCACATTCACCTTTGGACCGATTACCATCAGGTTCTTTTCAAGCTTTGCTCACCCGCTTCTCGCCTATACAAACTGGAAATCTCGATTGACTACCAGCCTTGGGGGTGCTCCCATGTGCCCTTTGGCGGAGACACTCCAACCCTCCGTACACATGTCCTCAAAAAGTGTCTGGTGCCATGGTATTCGTTCAAGCTGAGTGGCTTGACAACGCTCCGCCTAGGTAGCGCGTTTCATCAAAACATGCCGGAGCTCCTGGCTACGCTCAGTTGTATGCAAGACCTCAGGTATCTATATCTTAAAAAGTCCCTTCCTTGCGCTGCTGGTTCTCTTTCTAGCACGGCATTCCATACCTTCCAGAAAATTAATTTACCTCGTCTGTCTCGCCGTCTTTCGATCTCTACTCGTTTTTCTACGGTTATCGCATTCCTCTCTTGCATAACGATCCCGCTGCAAACAGAAATCAAGCTTCTGTGTGGCATCAAGCATAATTCCTCCTCCCTTGATCATTATGCCTTGCTCTCTTCTTTTCTCGCACGAATATTCGTCATGTCTGAGGATCAAGCACTGTCCAGCCCAAAGATTCGCTCATTGGTCATTACATCCACTGAGCAGAGAGAGCCAAAACTCACTTTCAGTACATCGGGACGCGATGGTTATACTTTCCTTTCCCCATTATGCCATGAGTGGGGTCGCAATATTATCCTCCGGACCTCCCTTTATCTCGCTGAATCAACGACAACAAACGACAGGGATCGCATCATAAGGGACATTTGTTGCTCGATACCTTTGTCCGACGTTCACAGTGTTCATGTCGTTTGTCCTCCACTCTATCCGGCCTTCTGGTGGCATATTCTGGGACGTCTTCAAGGTGTACGGTACATCAAACTGGGTGAAGGCGACACAACAAATCTAGCTCTCTTACTCTCTTGTGGCCCTCGCGATTATATGGATAATCAGGCCGAACACCCTGATCGCGGTCAAAGTCAAATATTCGTGCCGGAATTGGAGGAGTTGGAGCTTTATGACGTCGTATTTTACAGCGCTGGAAGGAGATATATATCCGCTCGAAGTCGCCGGTGTACAATCTCTCTGTGACGCTCTCGCCACCCGAAATGGGCCTCGAGGTCGACTCACCATGACTCGATGCACTGTGCTTGACTTTGACTTCCAGCGGAAGAATTTCGACGAGGGGTGGTGGGAGGGTGGTCGTTTCCATGTAGTTGATTTGAAGGTCGATTTGGACACTCATTGAGGGAGGATTTCGGACGAGAAGATGCTTGAATCTCATGGCTTGTGTACCTACCACTGGCATGTATTATTTGCTGAGTAAACTCGGCCATAAATCACTGTCCTCTTCGTCGAAACTGGAGCTTGTTATGCATTGCAATGCATCGGAGTAAGCAACAGCCTGAGTAAGCATGGTAAGTAGCCACCACTTTTGTTTGCCCTTTGACAAGCTTGGAATCGGCGCGCCCTTGCCAGGACGCTGAAGCAGGATACATCACTCAGTTCCGATATCCATGTTCCAACGCTGCGGTAGGCCGGTTCATCCCAATTTTTTTCGCGGTGCACGGTGTAGATGATCTTGCCGTTCTTAAACGTACGGTATCCAACGATAATCTGACCCGTTCGACACTGTTTGGCAACTTGTCGTCGATTTCCGAACGACTCGGAATTTCAACCACTCCAGTCATTTGACTTTAGGGGCTACTGTAGCTTGTTTCGTCGACCAGATATATAGGCTACAGATCTACATCGTGGGTAACAAATCGACCGTACCGCAAGTAACATTGTTACATCAAGTCGTGAAAGAATCAGTTCATGATGGTATGGCCATCAATGTCCGAACATCGAGCCTTGGGTGATTTGACATTCTTTTGGTTAGGATGACGCAAAGTACTCGTGATAACCGTCGAATGCGGACTTTGCATCGTTGAGCAGAGTCGTGAGGAGCTTTATATCGCTCTCTGCGAGGTGTGACTTGTCATCCTGATCGAGCTCTAGGTATGTCCATGATTCGGACTCGGAGGATGCCTTTCCTTCTTTCATCTGCAGAGTTACTTTGTTCCTCCACCGCTGCCACACCTGTGTGTCATTCGGGATGAAATCCCGAAGGATTTTTCCAGGATTTATGCCGCCGTACGGACTCTCCATCCCATCACAGACGAGGAGACAGGCAAAAACCGTCATCGACGTCCTCGTCCCAAGACGGAATTTACGCATTTTCGGTTTGCCCAGTTTTTTGAAGAGGACTTTTACCTGGATCTTCTCCTTCTCCAGTGAAGAGAGATACGAATTATAGGCCCAAGATACGCCGAGCGTCCCGAGGAACATGATTTGGCCGAAGAGCGATCCTTGGGGTATCAGGAGCAGCTGGAGCAAGAACTGGACGAGGAGTAAAGAACACAAGCCGATGCGATTGTATACGGGCTCTCCGACGATTGTCAACAGAAATTTCCCTTTCGTGATCGCGTTGACATCCTTTTCAGCTCCTTTCACGACGATCACTGTGTCATCCCCTATCAGCATCCCGTCTCCCGGTGGCGCACCTGGTGCTGGCTTCGTGACGGTATCGAGGGAGAGTTCTCCAGAACCAATCACCAGGCTGGCGACCCCACTGGAGATGATACCGAGGAGGATCATAGAGAAGGAGAACCAGTCCGCAACCAAAGCACACATGATGCAGGCTGCGAAGCTGGTCAGGATAGGGATGAACACGAAAAGCGAGTTGCCAAGGTTTCTCTGGGAAATCTTTCCGTCGTACTTGACGTCCTTTAGTTCCAAGAAGGCAACATTGCCTGGGGCGGTTTTCCTTCCCTCGATCCGTATCAACCCCTTTTCCTCCTTGGCTCTCTGCATCGTGAGGTATCCCAAGTGTCCGGTCTGCATCTCTGTCCCAGACAGAGACGCGACATACTTGGGTCCTTGCCTTCCATCGAGTCCAAACGAGATTGCTGGCGTCTCGTTTGGACCTGGGAATAGCCCATCCCAGAAACGTGAAGCTGCGATTTGGCCGAACTGTTTTGCGATCGTATAACTCCCCGGCGAGTTGTACCAGCCTAACCACTTTCTACCCTTGAACAGGTGGACGGTGGCCATGGCTGAGATTGCCTCTTCACCACCAAAGAACCCACCCACTCCGGATGCATCGAGAGTGAAGTTGCTATCTCGGAGAGGTCTGTCGAGGACGGGCATCGTGGACGGATAACGTTTCGCCTTTGCCTAGATGGCATAAAGTACGCGTTCACTGCAGCTTGCGATCAACTCTCACAGCGCTGGAGAATCCCTGGACCCAAGAAAGGCTGTCATCGCGTGGGAGCGGGCCTTTTTAATGTGAGCGATTCCTCGTCTTGGATTGCATGTTGCCTGGTGCTCTGCCTGGGGCTCTGCCACCTGCAAATGATGAGTGCTTCTCTCCGGGTCCATGGCGGGTCGTTCCTGGGACCGAGGCGATACCTAAACACAAGAAGTGTAGTCTGAGTACTGCTTCGAGCGATGGGAGTCGTAACTTATTTATCTTCCAAACCTCGGAGCTGGCCGCGAGGACATCGCCTCAATGCTCAGCGCTCAGCACCCGCCGTCACATGAAGGGCTGCCAACGGTTTCCTTTTTCTCCACTCCAGCTCGTAGAGTCGTGCCTTTATATGTCTTATGGAACCTCGCATTCCGGACCTCCGTCACTGCCGACTGACAACATGCACCCCTGGGCCTCGGATGCCAAGTGATAGCGCCGCCAAAATCATTCCTTTCGGTTCACGCGCTTGTTACGCTTTCAACTTTTCAAGTTTTATAAACCCGTTCCACCCGCTGGGCGAATTGGACGTAACAGGAAAAGCTGGTACGTCTATCTTGATCAATATGCCGGAGTCTCCACAGTGCCTACACGTTGTCTCTGCTGACTGTTGGCGCAGCACAGGATGGTTTAGCTCATGTCCAACCTGGGCAGTGTACAGCATGTTCCCGCGACTCTCCCGCTATTCCCTTGTGTACCCTCTCATGTTACTTGGCTTGGTCGCGCCAAAGTTGAAGGAGGTGGTGGGCCCTCGAAATGATCAGAAGGAGCGTATCCTACTGGTAAGTGTGCGTCTGGTTGTAGTTCTGACGACCACTGACGAGACACCTCCAGGAGTCCCACAGTCCCGCTCCTGAAGAAAAGGTGGCGCCTGCGCAGATTGTAGATGAAATAGCCCAGAAAGTGCTCTCGGGCATGCCTCTACGTGTCATCGATTTGAATACGGGGACTTTCTCCTCAAACGCGGAACTCCTTCGTGTATTCAAACTCTCTCCCGAGTATCAAGCGCTCGTATCCGACAAGTCAATCCCGCCCGCAGACCTCGCAGAAAAGGCAGAGGACGTTATACGCAAATACTTTGCCTATGTCATGCTGTCTCACGTATGGGGTGAAGATGAACCTTTGTATGGAGACATCAAGTTGATCACGAACATCCTCGAGATGTCGCCTTCTTCACTCGGCATCCGCAAGTTACAAAACTTTTGTCGCATAGCCAAGCAACGAGGCTTCCACTGGTGCTGGAGCGATACTTGCTGTATAGACAAAACCAGCAGTGCCGAACTGCAAGAATCCATCAATTCCATGTTTAAATGGTACCGAAACTCGGCGCTCACCATCGCCTTTCTCTTGGATGTTCTTCAATCTACCCCGGAGGCGCTCAAACGAAGTCGGTGGTTTACGAGGGGTTGGACTCTCCAGGAGTTGCTCGCGCCTACCGCGATAGAGTTCTACATGGGTGACTGGACGCCTTTCCTCACACCGTCTGCCGGAGGTGCTACTCCGCTGAACTACAAGCTCATCCCAGAGTTCGTTCAGTGCCTGGAAACCATCCTCTACATCGACAAATCCTACCTCGTTGACTTCAATCCTGGGTTGGACGACGTGAGGGAGAAGTTGCGATGGATGGCAACCCGGAGGACGACCAAGGCCGAAGACATGGCTTACTGCCTCCTCGGAATCCTCGATCTGCGTCTTCCAGTTCTATACGGAGAAGGAGAGAGATCGTTCATCCGTCTTCAGGATGAAATCATGAAGAACACTGACGACACGTGTATCTTTGACTGGGTGGGAAAACCGTCCAACCTCAACTCCTACCTCGCCTCGTCTCCGTCTTGTTTCCGCCAGGTCGCTTGGCGTCCTTCTCCCTATCAAACCACAGCTGAGCTGCCCATGTTCGAGACTGTGAGCGAGTTTACTCACAAGCTCTCCGCCGCACTCCTGCGAGTCGCGGAGAGCCTCCTCAATGAACCACCTCTCGGCCACTTCGTCGCGAACGGCAGGATGAACTTGCGTTCGTTCGTGTACCAAGTCAAATCCGTGGAACTCGTTACTTCTACCGAGGTCCAAAAGCGGCGGGTATACAGGTACCACGTCAAAGCGGACGGCGTCGAGCCTGTGACCGTCGTCACGACCTACAAATTCCCAGACGCCCGTTTTGCAGCACGCTCGCTGTCGTTTGGACGTATCTGGGATAACTCTCTTCGGTTGATTCCTAGGAAGACGCACAAGGCCACAGAGGAGGAGGATGAACCTCCAAGCGACGACTACAACCCGTGGACAGTGAAGAATGACGACTACCTCACCATTGTGGCAAAGCGCTTGCGGGAACCTTTTGTCGCGCAGCTCTTGGTCGTCCATCCGGATGGACAGTTTCATAGAGTTCACACGGAGGAGCGTATTGTAGCGCAGCCTCGCCTTATAGAACTCCTGGACCTCCGCACCCCAAGGACATTGATCGTGCACTGATCTAGCCTCGGAGTGTCTTGGGCAGCTACATATCTTGTAGCGATCTGTAGCGATGACAAGGGGATGGGTGCAGGGATGCTTGACACCATGTTTTTCTATAGTTGTTCATGTCATATACATACTTTCAAGTAAACCTTGGATTGGCCTGACCGCGCTACTCGGATGCGTCCTGGTGAGATCAATCTTGACGAGACGCTCTTTCATCAAGCGGACGCTCAATACGGCCCAAGTATCACACTTGGAGCGTCTATTCGACATTTGCGCAAGCGAAAATACAAGAGAAGTAGTGCACAAGCTCGTGACCAAGGGAGCATTATATTCCACCTCCGAATAAACTGATCACGGCGACCGGAGGAGGGCTGCCTTCTCTTTGCTTTGTCTGCCCACAGTATGCAAAGACGTATTTTGATGGGTGCCAGGTAACCGTCGGTGACGGCGCTAGCGCCGGCACGCGATGCAGTGGGATACTCGTCTCCGTTGCGCACTTGATATCAAAGTCGCGAGATCAAAGTGATGCCGGGACACAAGAACGAGATATCACGCACTATATCAATGTATGATCCAGTGCTGGCTATCGCTAAATATTCGCCATCGAATGAAAAACTGAGGGCATTGATGGCGTTTCTGCAGAGAAAGATATAGTTACGATCCAAGGGTGACAATTTCGACCACGCACTCGCATGATGCTATCGTCCGTGCACAAATCCATTCGTTCAAGTCAAACATGTTGACGATCGAGTCATACCCGCCAGAAGCGAGGTATCTGCTGGCCAAGTTAATTTCTTATTTACTTGGTAAACGTGATGAGATTCGTTGACCTTCCTCGGGGATCAAGGGCCACCGCGACGCAACCACCCACGTGAGCAGCTGGACTTTCTCGCAGTGTCAATGATGGGTAATCCATTATGCGGAGTGTGTGCTCAGAGTGATGCGTCAAGATGATCCCGTCTCCGACATGGTTGAACATAGCAGTCGACGCGACAATGGTCTGCCGTTCACGTTGGAAAGATGAAGACTTTGGATATATAGAGTAATGCTTACCCCATCTTTATCCGAAATCTGCCACACATCTTTGGATGATTCATTGTCTTTCCCGTACGTCAAGAAGAACAGTTGATGTCCCGCAGATGTATATAACAAGGATTTCCCGTCTGGAGCGTAGTTCGTCTGCACAGGCGATACTTTCAATTGGATCTGTTGCACGTGGCGACTTTCTTGAAATAAATTGTCAGCATGAGGAGTGACATGCATTGATGTACTTACGTCGCGCGTCCCAGAAAACGATTCGCCTGTCCTTCTGACTCGACGTACAGAACAGCTCGGGGTGGGTTGGATTCCACGATACGTAGTCTACATCGTCAGAATGGCCGCCGGAGAAATGCGATGCGGCTCTGTATTCCATCTGGGCCGGCGTGAGTCGTCAAGCGTACACAATGCAACATGAATAAACTGACGCTGGTTTCTGGAGCCCACAGTCGGGTGACCTTGTCGATGCCAACCGCAGCGAGACGTTTACCATCACAACTCCACGCGACGTGAGTCATCGCTTGTGCAGAGGGTATTCGAAGGTCGCGTGGTTTGTGTGCGGGGAAGTTTTGTGCCTATAAGGAAACGAAGTAGGACACGCGCCGGTGACTTGCGAGACTTGGCGTACATGGAGACCTCTTGCCGCAAAAGTGACATGGAAGGGAGGAGAAGGCGGACGTTGTGGGGCTTGTATTTCGTCTTCATTGCTGACAGTGGGGGGTAAGGTAGACATTGGAAAATACAACAAGCCGTCAAGAAGCTTGCGATGCGAGTATTACAGTGTTTGCACATGTTAGGATCAGAAAGTACGACTGGTGAGGGGTCAACTTTTCTCCTTTAGAACACCTACTACTATACGTCAATTGGGAAGTATGTTCTGGACTAATCTATCGTGATGCATATTCTGAGCACTCCTAGTAGTCGCGCTTCTTTCTTGGCATATCCCGCCAAATGTCGAACATAAACGACCCTCATTCGGCTTCTTCTGTGTCTGAATCAACATTAGCCATAGCGCGCACGGATGAAGGGATTCTCGGAACAAACTCGCTATCATCCGACCTGCATGCTGGAAGGAATTCCCTCTCCCGTATTTTTCGCCTTCCAATTGAACTCCTCGAACCCATATTTATCTATGGCGCTCGTGACTATCATAGCAAGGACCGTGGTCTTCCCACTCCGACTGTGCCTAGCTGGGTCAACGTTTCGTATGTTTGCCGCCATTGGCGCAATGTCGCTCTGAATTGCGCAACCCTTTGGACCTATCTTTTTGTCATATCACCGCGCTGGACGGAGGAGTTATTGTCCAGATCGAGGCGAGCACCATTGAAGATACATGTGAATACGGATTATGGGGACGAAATATCTGCGGGGTTGCCCTTTGTGGATCAAGTAATGAATCATGTCGAACACATCCAAGAATCCCATCTTCACCTTCCTACTAAGTGTAGGAATCATCAGGTTTTTTCCAAACTTTCCTTACCCGCTCCTCGCCTTCAAAGCCTGGTGATCCAGGCTGCGTATGCTTCTTCGAACCTGTCGTGGTCTTCAGTACTCTTTGATGGAGACACTCCAGTCCTCCGTACACTCGAGCTCACATATTGTCCGGCGCCATGGTATTTATTCAAGTTGACTGGTTTGACAACTCTCAACCTGCGCCATGTCCCCGTGCGGTTTTGGAAACGCACAGAAGAGTTCCTGGCCACGCTCAGGTGTATGCAAGATCTCACACATCTATACCTCGAGGATGCCCTTGCTAGCGCCGTCGGTTTTCTCTCTAGCCCAGCGCTCCACAACTTCCAAAAAATCAATTTACCTCGTCTATCTCGCCTTCTGATTGCCGCTCCACTTTCGACGGTCATCACATTCCTGTCTTGTGTAAATATCCCGTCGAGAACAAAAGTCGGGCTAGAATGTGATTCCGAACGTGGCCGCCCCCCTGATGATTATGCGGCGCTCTCTTCGCTTCTTTCACAAAGATTCAACATGTCCGACGATCAGGAACGATCCAGCCCAACAATTCGTTCATTGATTGTCAACCTCTGCCGTGCCCACGAACTTATTCTCACTGCATCGGAACGTAATATCCATCTTTCCGCCTCCGTCCAAGAAGAGGAGTGGGATTGCAATAATCCCCTGCAGACTATCGTTTATTTTGGCCCATCAAGCTCGAGGATCGATTATGAGCCTCTGTACGATATGGATGGCATCATGAGGGACATTTGTTGGTCCACACCTTTGGCAAATGTTCAGACTATTCACATCGTCGAACCCCCGTTCTCCTCGGCCTTTTGGAGGAAGGCACTGGGATACCTTCCAAATCTACGGTACCTGGTACTGAGTCTAGGCCGCATGCCAGACCTGGCCTCCGTACTCTCTCTCACCGATGACCAAGGGCCGGATCAAGTGCTTGTACCTGCATTGGAGGAGTTGGTGCTACATATGGTCGAATTGAGCCTCCAGGAAAGCGATGCAATAAATCCGCCCTCTTCCGAAGTACAATATTTTTTTGACGCTCTCTCCAGCCGTAAAGGGACCCGAGGTCGGCTCACCATGAATAAATGTTTTGCAACCAAGATATTGGATATGGTTGGGAGGTGGGAGGGTGGTCACTTTGTAGTCGAAAGCGAGCAGTCACGTTGAGTCGGGGTACAGACTAGATGCTTGAACGACATTTTGTTCGAACAATGTATGTATAGCCTGAGGGATAGAAGAGGATTCTCAATGATAATATGTAGGCCCAAGCTTAGAGTGGGCCTCACTATAGTACGATATTGGGAGATCGTCCATATGCTCAGATAGTACGCCAATTTTAGAGGTCAGATCCACAGTGGAGGTGATGGATCACGGCCAATCAGTTCGGGAATTATCCCCGTAGTCGTTGCATACCGTATGCCGCCCGCGCGTCCTCATAACTTGGACTCCAAATTGGTTAATGTCACAGTCTCAAGCAGCCTCTCGAATAAAATTTTCCAAATTGTGCAACGAGAAAAGGTTCTAAAACGTGGAGATCCAACGAGGCAAGGAATAAGAATAAGACGTGGCCAAACGAGGACGCTTCGAGGAGCTGGGTGATACATCATACCCTGTATGCAGAATGGGTTGGAACACCATCGCATGCGATTGTACTGGCCCTCGCCCGAGAAACGAAGGGGAGAACCTGCCGTACGTCTAGCTAACGATTCTGGCAGGCTCGAGATGGGTGAACACAAAGTCTTCCGGTCCGAGGACGAGGCAAGGTACGTCATTTACAACAACGCCGGCGAGGACCAACGATCTCTCGCAAAGTGCAGAGTACACGAACAGCAATACGGACGGTGGCGAGGGGTGGGTAGAAGCACTGCTGCCTGCGTGCGGGAAGCATCTCGGATGCAGGGGCTTGACCAAGATTGACAACGGTAATCCCGGCCGGCCGGCCTCCTCTCCGATACCACTATCCCCTCCGAATTCCAAGCGAGACATTCGTTCATAAGGAGTGCGCCCAAGTAGCTCGTCTCCTTGATGACAATGGCCCAGAGGGTCCAGGCAGCACGCAACTTGAGTTCCTTGCAACTGTCCGAATAGAATAATGTTGTGGGCTCGGACGCCGCCGGAGAAGGGCAGTAGGGAGTGCTTCCCACTGAAAATGCTTAGAAGGACGCAGAATTCGCGAACGAGCTCAATCGCTTGGTTGTCTGAAAGGACCTCGGGATATCGTACCAACCCAGCCAACACCAGATCCCGTAGACGTGGATTGATCATTAATATTGTAGCCATAGCAGATACAGTATCGTCTCCTCCCAAAAAACCTACGACACCTGACATGTCGAGGGAAAAGCAGGGAGGCTTGTCGAATGGATGTGAAGGCACGTGGATGAACAGCTGTTAAACAAGCTGGAGGGGGCAACCTGAAGGGCGTACATGGTCAAACGTCTAGTGAACTAGGAAGCGAAGGAGGTAGCGTGGAGTGGCGAATCGCGAGATCGATCAAGGGGTCACAGCGACGCAACCAGGGGAGCGGCTAGACTTTCTCGTAGTGTCGATGATGGATAGTCCAATGCGGAGGGTGTGCTCAGAATGATGTGACATAATATCATGTCCAACATGGTTGAACATGGCACTGGCAGTCGCGATAATGGTCTGATATGTCAGGATGAAGACTTCGAGTCGGGAGGTATCGCTCACCCATCGTTTTCCGAACTTTGTCATTTTGTTTTTCCCGTACGCGGGGAAGAACAGTTGATGTCTTGTAGATGTATAGAACAAGGATGTCCCATCTAGAGCGTAGCTCGTCTGTATATGTGACACTTTCAACCATTCGCCTGTCCTTCGGACGTTGTACATGGCGACTTTCTTGAAGTAAAACGTCAGCACAAGGATTGATATGTGTTGATGGTTTTACGTTGGGCGTCCTCACCTGTCCGTCTGACTGGACAGACGGAATAGCTCGAGGTGGGTTAAATTCCAGGTCTAGAATGACCGTCGGAGAAATGTGTTACAACTCTGCATTCTGTCTGGGCTCGTCGTGAGTTGTTATGCATACATCACGCGTAAACTGACGCTGGTTTCTGGAGCTCACACGTGGGTGACCTTGTCGATGCCAACAGTAACGAGACGTTCACCATCGCAACTCCACACGCAACGTGAGTCATCGCTTGGTCGCGCGGCTTGTGTGCGAGGAAGTTTTGTGCGTGTACTTAAGGAACTGAAATAGGACACGCCTTATGACCTGCGAGACATGAAGACCTCTCGCCGCAAAAGTGACATTGAATGGAGGTGAAGGCGGACATCGTAGAGTTCGTATTTCGTCTTCACGGCTGACAGTGAGAGTAGACAAAGTTGAACAAACTGTAAGTATGCCACATATTAAGGTGACCATAAACTGTGCACTCGCTGTAACTTAGCGGCTGCTGCCATGTATGTGGAGTAGACTTATAGTCTCTGGGTTTCACTCCGAGGTCCAGGGCTGCCCTCTGGGCCTCGCTATACACACGGTGGTGAAGAAGTTTGCGAGGGACGTGCCCTCCACCTTCAAGAAACTTTCATCCGCCACCAAGACCGCAACCTCACGAATCGTCAGAAACTCCGTACGTCTCGAGTAATTATTGTAACTCGGACGCTTATACCCTTTATAGTGTCACGCTCTTGTTTCTAGTTGGCAAATTGTTCTGGACGGCGGACGTGAACAACCAACCCATCTCTGCCAACAATAGCCATAGCCCACATGGATGAGGAGATTACGGGACCAAAGTCGGTCTTGTTCAACATCAGTGCTCAAAGGAATCCCCCTTCCTTCATTTCTCGCCTTCCCACCGAAACCCTTGAAGCCATATTCATCCATGGTGCTTGTGACTATCACAGCGAGGCAAGCGGTCATGCCATTGCGAGTGCGCCTAGTTGGGTCAACGTTTCCTACGTTTGCCGTCATTGGCGCAGTGTCGCTCTGCATTGCGCGACTCTTTGGACATATCTTTTTCTCACGTCACCGCGCTGGACAAATGAGTTATTGGCTAGATCGAAGCAGGCGCCATTGAAGCTGCACGTGAATATGAGTTATGTAGGCGTATCCTTCAAGGTGGGGTTGTACTCCCTGGATCAAGTAATGAAGCATGTAGAACGCGTCCAAGAATGCCATATTTCCCTTCCACTCGTGCCAGTGATGCAGGAAAATTGGCTTGTTTCTAAACTTTCTTCACCCGCTCCTCGCCTTCAACACCTGACGATCTCGGTTCCGGACGTTCCTTGGGAGTGGCAGTTGCCCTCAGAACTCTTTGATGGAGACACTCCAGCCCTCCGCACACTCGAGCTCATTGGTTGTCGAGTGGCATGGTATTCATTACAGCTGAGTGGTTTGACAACCCTCAGTCTGTGCCGTGTTCCTGCTCGCTTTCATCAAAACACAGGGGATCTCCTGGCCACGCTCAGGTGTATGCAAGATCTCACACATCTGTGTCTCGATCATGCCCTTGCTAGTGCCGCTGGTTTTCTTTCTAGCGCCGCATTCCATACCTTCCAGAAAATTAATTTACCCCATCTTTCTCGCTTTTGGATTGCTGCTCCACTTTCGACGGTCAATGCATTGCTATCCTGTATAAACATTCCGTTGAAAACAGAAGTCAGGCTAGAATGTCATTTCGAACATGGTTCCTCCCTTGATGATTATGCTATGTTCTCCTCCCTTCTTGCAAAAAGGTTCAACGTGTCCGCACAATCCAGCCCAACAATTTGCTCATTGGCCGTCAAACAATGGTCGGAAATGGCGAAACTCACTTTCAGTGGATCGAAACTCGACGATCCTGCTGTTTCCGTGATGCAGATGGATGGGATTGCCGCATTCCTCTGCAAATCATTGTTCATTTTGGCCGATCAATACCGTTGAGCAATACCTGGACTGGGAGCGATATCGTAGGCGACATTTGTTGCTCCACACCTGGGACAGATGTCCAGGCTCTTCACGTCATTAACCCCCCGATCGTGGCACCCTTTTGGAGGAAGATATTGGGACATCTTCGAAATCTACGGTACCTCAAACTTGGTGAAGGCTGGATACCAGACCTGGCTTCCGTACTTTCTGTCCCACCTCATGGTTACACCGAGAACACGGGCGGATATGCTGATCGAGGTCCGGATCTTGTGCTTGCACCTGCGTTGGAGGAGTTGGAGCTGTATGACATCGATTTTTCCACCCCTTTGGAAAGCAATAGGACGTCCGCCACTGATGTACAACCTCTTTATGACGCTCTCTCCAGCCGCAAAGAGTCCCGAGGTCAACTCACCGTAACTCGATGTCTCGCAACCATTGGTAGTGCCGTGCATTTGGATATGGTTGGGAAGTGGGAAGATGGTCACTTCCTCATAGTTGAAGAGTGTAGTCGACCCTACCACTCGGACTCATCGGGAGAGGATTCTGATTCAGACTCCGGCTCACTAGAAGATGGTTGAACTGCCTACTTACATTGGATTCTATACTGGCACTTCACTGGAGTAGACATGCATTATCTGTATCGCAATTGTCACTTCTACGGATACACCTTGATGTGTTGAACGCGCAGCAGCGCATCCTGCTACACAGTCCATTAAATAATCGTACCAAGGGTATCCTGGTACGGCGAGACCACTGTTGAGAAGTGCCCTGAAGCACTGTCCCGAGATAGATGGCGAAGATGGACTCTCTTCCCCACCGTCCTGTCGATGTCCACGGGCATACGGGACCAAATGACCGCTGACGTTCGTGCCTGGAGCAGTTCCTTTGGTGCTGCTCTGTACTGTCGATGGATAGGGTCAAAAATTGAGATAGATGCCTTCGCAAGCAAAGGAGGCTTACCCCTGCTTGTCCCTGACGTCGATGGCAGCTTTCGGCAATCAAACAGCGCTGTCAAGATAAATGTAGTCCCAGTTGTTCACACCGAACGCACATGAAGTGACGACAGGAAATAAGGTTTAAAGATATTCAGAGAATCAAACGACTCCCCGTGATAACTGAATAGAGAACGCACATCGTTCCCTACAGAGGTCGTCTGTTCGAGTGCCTCAATGGAGTCCAAGACTTGTACTATGAAATGCTAACGTGAGGTCAGGGATAAGGGAAGGAACGAAAATAAGAAAACGACTTGTTTGTACAACTGGGACGCATTGACCATGCGCCCAGGGATGCGAAACAGCTGGGAAAGAAACTTGGAGAGGTATGCGTTTGGCAGCCTGAGTCCTGTTTAGGGGACCTAAGTAGGGCGATGCTTACTGCGAGCGGCGGCCCGAGGTTGGGAAACTCGCCAATGAAGCCCGTCAACTTGGGATCCGTGCGATGCAACGCCCGAGTGATGCTAATGAAGTACCTGTCCTTCTGACTGGATGAACAGCATAGCTCGGGATGGGCTGGATTCCACGATCCGTGGTCTACATTATCAGAAGGACCACCGGAGAAATTGTTGCGGCTCTGCACTTCATCTGTGGTGCTCGGCGTGAGTCGTCGAGTATGACTGTACATGATGCGACATGCGTAAACTGACGTTAGTTTCTGGAGCCCACACTCTCGATGCCCAGTGCAGCAAGACGTTTACTATCACAGCTCCACGCAACGTAAGTCATCGCTTGTGCAGAGGGAATCCGAGGTCGCGCGGTTTATATGCGAAGCTTGGTGCCTATAAGGAAACAAGGTAGGATGCGCGCTCGTGACCAGTGAGACTTGACGAACCTGATGACCTCTCGCCGTAATGGTGACGTGAAATGGACTTGGATGGGGGGGAACTCGTGGGGCTTGTATTTCTTCTTCATAGCTGACAGTGAGGCCTAGTAAGGGGCAAACTAGTTGGTGCTTTGCAATGGACGAGTATTACTCAGTGTATTTGTACATGCTAGGATCAGGAAAGCGGCAGCCTGAAGGCTCATGCCTTCACGACGTCTGACCCACGCGAACACCAGGCCTCTGCCCTCAAGAAGCATCTGAACTCCGTACGTTGTAGAGTAATTATTGTGATGCGGATACTTATACCACTTGTAGTTGTGCTTTTGTTTCTCGTCGGCAAATCGTGCCAGACGGCGAACTCGAACAATCTTCGTTCGCCTTTATCTGTGCCGATACGACTTATATTGCAAGCATGGCCGTTCCCCGCACGGATGAAGAGATCATCACAACAAAATTGGTGTCATTCGACCTCTACTCTGAAACGAGTTCCCTTTCCTTCATTTTCCGCCTCCCAACCGAGACCCTTGAAGATATATTTATCCAGCAAGCTCGCGACTATCATAGCGAGAACGGCGGTCATCCCACTCCGACTCTGCCTAGTTGGGTCAACGTTTCGTACGTTTGTCGTCATTGGCGCAACGTCGCTCTGAATTGCGCAACTCTTTGGACCTACCTTTTTATCATGTCACCACGCTGGACGGAGGAGATATTGGCACGATCAAAGAAGGCACCATTGAAGCTACACGTGAACCCGCATCATGGTCACGGATCTGAGGCGCCGTGCGTTGTAGGAAAAGTGATGGATCATGTAGAACGCCATTAGAAACTCCGTCTTTCCCTTTCGCTCGTGGTCTGGGAAAGTCACCTTTATTCCAAGCTTTCTTCACCCGCTCCCCGCCTTCGAAACCTGGAGATCTGGGCTCCGCACGGTACTGCCGAGTCTGAGTGGGAGTTACCCTCAGTACCCTTCGATGGAGACACTCCAGCCCTCCGCACACTCGAGCTCATATGCTGTCCTGTGGCATGGTATTCATTCAAGCTGAGTGGTTTGACAACACTCGGTTTGTATTGTGTTCCTGCTCGGTTTCAGCAAAACATGGGGGATCTCCTAGCCACGCTCAGGTGTATGCAAGATCTCACACAATTATATCTCCATGATTGCCTTGCTAGCGCCGCTGGTTTTCTTTCCAGCACGGCGTTCCATTCCTTCCAGAAATTCGATTTACCCCATCTTTCACGCCTTTCGATCCGTTCACCACTTTCGACAGCTGTTGCAATGCTGTCTTGTGTAAACATCCCGATCAAAACTGAAATCAGGCTAGAATGCGATCCCGAAGATGGGTTCTCCCTCGATGATTATGCTCGGCTCTCTTCCCTTCTTGCAAGAAGATACAACATGTCCGGCGCTCAGGCACCATCCATCCCGACAATCCGCTCATTGATCCTCCGTACCTGGTCCGGAGCAGCGGTACTCACCTTCAGTACTTTGCAACGCAATGATTTTACCTTTTCCGTACCACCCACGCTGTGGGGTTGCAGCATCCCTCTACAGATCAGCGTTAGGTTTGGCGAATCAACGACGGCGAACGATCAGGATCGCATCACCTGCGACATTTGTTGCTCTATACCTTTGCCAAATGCAGAAACTGTTAGTGTCGTCGATCCCCCCTTCTCGTCGACCTTTTGGAGGAAGATATTGGGACACATACCAAATCTCCGACACCTGACACTGACTGCAGGCTCGATGCCAGACCTGGCCTCCGTACTTTCTCTCGCACGTCGCGATGACACGGAAAACGAGGGTGGATATGCTGATTGTGGTCCAGATCAGATGCTTGCACCCGTATTGGAGAAGCTGGAGCTGGAGGACATCACTTTTTCGGCATCGCTCCCAGAGGGCCTCACGCTCCATCCGCCCGTAGCCGATGTGCAATCTTTCCTGGATGCTCTCTCGAGCCGCAAAGAGTCCCAAGGTCAACTCAGTGTGAAACATTGTCACGTACACAAGTACAATCGCATCGATACAGCGGTGGATATGGTCGGAAGGTGGGAGGATGGTCACTTCCATGTAGTTGAAGAGTCTAGACAACCCTACCACCGTCCGGACTCGGACTCGGACTCGGACTCGGACTCGGAGGGATCTATTTCTGACTCCGGGTCTCTAGAAGTTGGTTGAACCGCCTACCAACGTTGAAGACTCTATACCGGCAGGGGGCGTCGACATTCATTATCTTTACCATAATAATATTACAGTAATATCCTTGGTACGCTTAATTGACTTTTCAATCTTAATACAAGCAGCTTGAAGCCCCATCATCGTGTTCTGCCTCGGATTAGATTTATTTCGGAAGCGAGGCCGATGGAGAGGGACGTCCTGGACGTTTACCCCCTATTTCATCTGCTTGAATTCTCGCGCTAGTAGCCCAAACGTTTGCTCTCGTGCCAATTGGATCGTACATTGGGGTAGATGTCGACTTGCTTTCATGTACACTTGCCATCCCTGATGGACAATACCTCAGAGACTAGAGTCGACATCTCCCGAGTCCCGATAACCTAGTCCAGAGGCCTCAGTCTGTCCCCATCCAGCATCAACACGTGGCTCGAGCTCATCGAGCTCATCGACGGGGCCTTTCGACTCTTGTTCCCCGCCAAGCTCGTCGATCGGATACTAGGGCCCCAGACGTCTCTTTCGCAAAGTGATCCTGTGCCACTAGTACATTTCGCTCATGAGCTGTATTGTGCAGACGGCGTCGGTGCGTGGATTTACGTCCGTCTCGTCGGTGATGCGTGATGGTCGTACAGCTTGTGTTGATCTTCTTTTGGAACGTTACGTTCGGTACGTGTCAAGCCGTTTGAGATGCGTGCGTGATGTGATGATCATCGCGCCCAAGAACGTCCAGGAATCTGTCGATGGTATGGGTCAGACCTCGGCCATCGCGCGGGCGATCTCGGGCCTGCGATGGTGACCTCCATGTATGCCGTCTCGAAAGAACACATATTTTGAGGGGCCATGCAGCATTTGTTTGGCTCGTATTTCTGGCGGTCGTTTTAGCTGATTTATTCTTTCGGTCTTCCGGACGACTTTCATATGAGTAGGTGCTGGCTGGGGTTCCCTTTCACTCTCTCCAGACATCTTGCTGTAGAACTTGAAGACGTCTGGGTGGGATTCATGTGATGCAGACTTGAGTTCGAACGCACGTTGGAGAAAGAAAACCAAGTACAAAACGCCCTTGTTCCTATGTAAATGTGCATAGTCACAGGAGAGTACTTTCATTTATGGTCTTGTCCGCCGTCTTTGTCCGCAAAGGCATAACAGTGCTTTGACGAGCCTGACGAACTCATCGATATCAATGTCCACCAACACGCCTTCCTCGAAGATGACAGGTCTGCCATGGATGCTTCCTGAAGAAGAATGAAGTCAGTTAGAAATGGGCTCTTGAAATGTAGACTTTCGCGTACCAGGAGTTCCGATAGGTAGGAAGTTTTCAACCACGACGGAATATAGGACACGACGAAAGAAGACTGGAATATTGGATGGATTAGCAGGGACCATACTAGCTGCGTCGTCAGGAGCCTATTCACCTCACGCGTGTTCTCCACAAACAACCCCTCAAGTAGCGCCAAGATCCGACAGAGTTCGCTCAGCTTGTGCGACTCCACTTCAGGTATGTCCGATATCGCAAAGATACTATCGAGGAATCGTGACGAGCCACCATCGACGACAAACCCTACTGCTGTGTGGTGCTTTTTGGGGGGGGGGGGATAATCGACTTTGTGGATAGCTTAGCGAGTGACATCAGGATTTAAGAAGCATGCTCACCTTCCAGTGTGTGCGATACTTCACACATCCCGAAGAACGCGAATGATTACCACACTCGTCATAACGTTCTTGGTCGGAGGTGTCCGCGAAGCCATCTGCATCAGTTAAAACGCCTTCCAGACGCTGATGTTCGGAAGAACTGGACGCTTACCTCTTGCTTGTGCGCTGAAGGCGACCGTGTGGAATGATGTCGAAAGCATCTTTCTGCAACAGACAGTCCCGTCAAAATACAGACAGTCCCAGGTGTCGAGGCCGAACGTACCTGAAGTGACGACGAAATTCGGAAAGGACATATCTGTGGTAAAGTAGACATCAGAATATGCGATGCAACAGGCCGCTGGTTTCTGGAGCCCGCACTCTCAATGCTAACTGCAGTGGGGCGTTTACCATCACAGCCCCATGCGATACAATTCATCCCTTGTGCAGAGGATATTCGGAGGTCGCGCTGTTTACCTGCGGAGAAACTTGGTGCTTGTAAGGAAGTGAGGTAGGACACGCGCCAGCCTGAGGGACCTAGGCTGCGAGACTTGGCGCACTTACACGAAGACCTGTCGCGACAAAGGTTAGACGGGTTACTTATGTGACATTCTCTTCACTCAAATCTCCATTCCGTGACGAAATGGAGATTTGAGTGAAGAGAATGTCACATAAGTAACGAGTCACGCTTGTCAAATAGACGACGAGGATTGATGGGAACAGCAAGCTCGCGTCGAGAATAATTTTTCATTCCACACCAACCACGCTGTCTCACAGGGCTTCAGAACTCCGTACGTCGTCGAGTAATTGTTGTGATGCAGCCGGACGCTTATACGTATCACTTTTATGCGTATTATTTTCCAGACGGCGAACGTGAACGACCCATCGGTGCCAATAAAAGCCATAGCTCATATGAATGAAGAGATCATTACCACAAAGACGGTATCATCCGACCTTTATGCTGAAACTAGTTCCCTTTCCTTCATTTTCCGCATCCCAACCGAGACCCTGGAAGACATATTCATCCAGCAAACTCGCGATTATCATGGCGAGAACGGCAGCCATCCCACTCCGACTCTGCCAAGTTGGGTCAACGTTTCGTACGTTTGCCGTCATTGGCGCAACGTCGCTCTGAATTGCGCAACTCTTTGGACCTACCTTTTTATCATGTCACCACGCTGGACGGAGGAGCTATTGGCACGATCAAAGAAGGCACCATTGAAGCTACACGTGGACCCGCATCATGGTCACGGATCTGAGGCGCCGTGCGTTGTGGGACAGGTGATGAACCATGTAGAACGCATCCAGGAACTGCGTCTTTCCCTGTCGCTTTTGGGCTGGGAAAATCAACTTTATTCTAAACTTTCTTCACCCGCTCCCAACCTTCAATGCCTGAGGATCTGTGCTCCGAACGCTTCCCCAGAGTGGGTGTTGCCCTCGGTACTCTTTGACGGGGACACTCCAGCGCTCCGTACACTCGAGCTCTCATGTTGTCCAGTAGCATGGTATTCACTCAAGCTCAGTCGTTTGACAGCTCTCAGTTTGTTCCATATTCCTCCTCGGCTTCAGCAAAACACGGAGGAGCTCCTGGCCACGCTCAGGTGTATGCAAGATCTCACACAGCTATATCTCCATCGTGCCCTTGCTAGCGCCGCTGGTTTTCTTTCTAGCACGGTGTTCCATACCTTCCAGAAATTCAATTTACCCCATCTTTCTCGCCTTTATCTCGCTGCACCACTGTCGACAATTGTCGCAATGCTGTCTTGTGTAAACATCCCATTGAAAACAGAAATCAGGCTAGAATCCCCTTCCGAACATGGTTCCTCGCTTGGTGATTACGCTGCTCTCTGTTCACTTCTTGCACAAAGGTACAACACGTCCGGCGATCAGGCGCCTTTCATCCCAACGATTCGCTCATTGGTCTTCAATATCTGGTCGGGAGCAATGGCCCTCACCTTTAGTGCATTGGAACACGATGATTTTGCCTTTTCCGTGCCACCCTCGAAGTGGGGTTGCGGTATTCCTCTGCAGACCCGCCTTAATTTTGACGAATCAATGCCGGCGAGCATTACGGATCGCATCATAAGCGACGTTTGTTGCTCCTTACCTTTGACAAACGTTGAAACCGTTCGCGTCATCGAACCTCCTGTCTCGTCGACCTTTTGGAGGAAGATATTGGGACACCTTCCAAATCTACGGTACCTGAAGCTGAGCGAAGGCCGGATGCCAGACCTGGCTTCCGTACTTTCTCTCACCCATCACGGTGACACGGAGAAGGAGGGTGGATATACTGACCGAGGTCCAGGTCGGGTGCTTGCACCCATATTGGAGGAGTTGGAGCTGGAGGACATCGATTTTTTTTCGTCATCGCTGCCAGAAGGCCTCACGATGGACCCGCCCACTGCTGACGTGCAGTCTCTTATTGGCGCTCTCTCCAGCCGCGAAGAGTCCCAAGGTCGACTCTGTGTGGCTTATTGCCAAGTATACAAGGATAATTGCATCGATGCGAAGTTGGATATGGTCGGAAGGTGGGAGAATGGTCAGTTCCATGTAGTGGAAGAGCGTCTTCGGCCCTACCGCCGTGACCCTCTGGACTGGGACCCGACCGCATACTAACATTGGACTCTGTAGTAGCTACGAGAGTTGATATACATTATCTCTAATATTCTTGGGACGCTTTATGAACCTCTCAGCTTATGTAGCACGGGCACCTTGGAGCCCATCATGGTGTCCGGCCCAGAATTATAGTCATTTCGGAAGCGACACCGTGCACGCATGGCATGCAACATCATGACCTGACCTAACGCTATAATAATGGTGACCATTCTCATGACGCGCGTTGCCCAAGGGGGATACACCTTGATAATGATCACCTTGTGGTCCCTACCGTGAGTCTGCTCACTAATCTCGCACTGTTCCGACGCATCGACGATGGCAAACCGTCATAGCACGCAATGTCCACCCGTCCTTTCGATCGTCGACGAACATCTTGTTCACGGCACAGGAACAGAGGACGGCGTGCTCGCTTTCTTTGGGTCCCGCCGTCTTTCAAACTGCTCAGCGCCTCGTCCTCAACGCCTTGTCCAGATCACTACGACCAAACGGCCGCTGGCGTTCGTTGGTGTTGGAAGGGAGGAGCAAGCAACTCCTTGGTGTCGGCTCTGTACTCTCGATGGTCTGGGTCGACAAAGTTGAGATACATGCCTTCTTCCGCGAGTGAAGAACACTTACCTCCTGCTTGTTGGCGAAAGGTGACCGTGGGGTTGGTGTACGTGGTACGACGTCTATGGCAGCTATCTGAAAAACAAACAGTCCATTCACAAAAAACGCAATTCCGGGTGTTGCGTCCAGGCCAAATGTACCTGAACTAGCGAGATAGCACATGTCATGCTGACAGAGTCTCCCGGCTTTAAGCCATCTGGAGAATCAAACGACTCCCCATAATAGCTGAATAAAGAACGTGGGTCGTTCCCCACAGAGGCTATCATCTACTCGAGTGCCATGACGGAGCCCAAGACTTGTATTATGCACCGCCAACGCGAGGTCAAGGGGTCAGAGACGGGGAGGGGCGAGAATAGCAAAATAACTCACTTGCATGACTGGTTCTGAGGCAAGGGATGCCTGAGCTGCTTCATCAATTGTTATCTCTGCTTCGACTTTTGCGCGAGACGCGATCGTAAACTGGACAGCTTGCGAAACGGTTTGAAAAGGAGCTCGGAGAGGTAGGCGTTTGTCAGTGGTGTTTATGAATCCTAAGCGGGACAATGCTGATCACGAGCGGCGAGCTCCGCGTTGGATGGCTCCTCAAACGAACAGGGTCAACTTGGGTTCCGCGCGAGGCAACACCCGAGGGACGCAATGAGCCTCCTGTCCTTCTGCCTGGACATATAACATAGCTCAGGGTGGGCTGTCAGTGGATTCCAGGATGCGTGTTGAACATTGTCGGGATGACCGCCGGAGAAATGTATTGCAGCTCAGCTCTGTAATCCATCTGGGCTCGGTGAGTTGTTGAGCGCACATGACACAACATGCGCAAACTGCCGCTGGTTTCTGGAACCCACACTCTGAGCTCTCGATGCCGGCCGTTGGCGTACATGATTCAGAGAACCTCTCACCGTAAGGGTGACGTGGAATGGACTTGGAGGCGAGAGTGATGTGAGATTGTATTTCTCCTTCACTCCTGACAGTGGGCCCGGGGGTGTACAGGAGATATCAGAAAACGTGGAATTCAAATTTGTATATGTTAGGATCAGAGATACTGAGTCAGCAAGCCCCACGACGTCTCAGGCGGCCCCACACGAACGCCGCTACCTCAAGAAGTATCTGAACACTGTATGTTGTAGAGTAATTATTGTGATGCGGATGCTGATACCACTTTTATTCGTGCTCTTGTTTCTCGTTGGTAAATCGTGCCAGACGGCGAACGTGAACCACCTTCATTCGCTTTTATCTGTGCCAATACGAGATTCGAGTTGACCATGGCCAAACCGCATATGTATGAAGAGATCATTACAACGAAGTCAGTATCATCCGACCTCTATGCCGAAACGAGTTCCCTTTCCTTCATTTTCCGCCTCCCAACCGAGACCCTAGAAGACATATTCATCCAGCAGGCTCGTGATTATCATAGCGACAAAGGCAGTCATCCCACTCCGACGCTGCCTAGTTGGATCAATGTTTCGTACGTTTGTCGTCATTGGCGTCACATCGCTCTAAATTGCGCAACTCTTTGGACCTACCCTTTTATCATGTCACCGCGCTGGACGGAGGAGCTATTGGCACGATCAAAGCAGGCACCACTGACGATATATCTGAATGCTAATCATTCGGACAAAATATCTGCGAGGTCGCACTTTATGGAGCAAGTAATAAACCATTTAGAACGCATCCAAGAACTCCGCCTTCACCTTTGGATCAGTGACCGTCAGATTCTTTCCAATCTTACTTCACCCCCTCACCACCTTCAAAACCTGGTGATCTGGGCTCCGAATGCTTCCTCGGAGTGGGAGTTGCCCTCAGTACTCTTTAATGGAGACACTCCAGCCCTCCGTACACTCGAGCTCTCACGTTGTCCAGTGGCATGGTATTCATTCAAGCTCAGTGGTTTGAAAACTCTCAGTTTGTACCATCTTCCTGCTCGGTTTCAGCAAAACACTGGGGATCTCCTAGCCACGCTGAGGTGTATGCCAGATCTCACACATCTACATCTCCAAGGTGCCCTTGCCAGCGCTGCCGGTTTTCTTTCTAGCACGACATTCCATACCTTCCATAAATTCAATTTACCCCACCTTTCTTGCCTGTTGATTGGTGCTCCACTTTCAACGGTCGTCGCAATTCTGTCTTGTGTAGACATCCCGTTGAAAACAGAAATCAGGCTAGAGTTTGATCTCGAAGGTGGTTCCTTTTTTGGTGATCATGCTGCGCTCTGTTCGCTTCTTGCACAAAGGTACACCATGTCCGACGACAAAGAACCAGCCATCCAGACAATTCGTTCATTGGTCTTCTATATCTGGGCGGGATCATCTGAGTCAGCAGTACTCAATTGCAGTGCATTGGAACGCGACACTTTGGCCTATTCCATATCGCCCTTGGAGTGGGGTTGCGCCATTCCTCTGCAGATCCGCTTTAATTTTGGCAAATTAATGCCGGTGAGCATTACAGATCGCATCATAAGCAGCATTTGTTGCTCCTTACCTTTGACAAATGTTGAAACCATTCATGCTGTCAAACCTCCTGTCTCGTTGGCCTTTTGGAGGAAGATATTTGGACACCTTCCAAATCTACACTACCTGAAACTGAGTGAAGGCAGGATGCCAGACCTGGCTTCCATACTTTCTCTCTACTGTCAGGGTGACTCAGATCGAGGTCCAGATCAGGTCCTTGCTCCCTTATTGGAGGAGTTGGAGCTGGAGGACATTGGTTTTGCGGCATTGGTTCCAGAAGGCCTTGTGATGGACCCGCCAACTGCCGATTTGCAATGTCTCTTTGCTGCTCTCTCCAGCTACCAAGAGTCCTAAGGTCGACTCAGTGTGGCTCATTGTCTAGTATACAAGGGTGATTGCATCAATTCGAAGTTGGATATGGTTGGAAGGTGGGAGAATGGTGACTTCCATGTAGTGGAAGAGTGTATTCGACCCTACTACCCTCCGGACTGGAACTTGGACCCGGAGGAATCTGATTCTGCCTCCAGGCTTCTAGAATATGGTTGAACCGCATACTGATATTGGACTCTGTATTAGTAAGGAGAGTCAACATACATTATCTCTACGAACTGTCAACTATAGTAATGTCCTTGGTGTTACAAACACTACAAGACCACACTATTTTTCCCCTATTTTTCCTGAGTCCCTACACTTGGTTTCGCATCTAGTCCCTATCTCTGACTCCTATCACCCGAAACCCCTCTCACAACCCCTGGGTCTAGACTGCTCAACCTCATGGCTGCCTCATGCACTTCATCTCATCTCAGTGCACAGCCCAAACAGTCATACCTAGTCATCTACCCCTGATTCGCGCTGCCTCACCTCATGCTCGCCTCATGGCAGCCAGCGTGACTCATATCAACTCCTACTGACTCCTCGCCTCATGGGACACACCCCTCGCATTGCCCCACCTCATGTACTTCATCTCAGAGTACTATCTGACTCGCTCTGACTAGTACCGACTCATAGCGACTCACCTAGCATAGGATATCGGTAGATCTAGTGTACACATGTACAAACCCCTATCTAGTATATAAAGGCCAGGAGCGCAGAGCTGGAATCCCCAGTCTTGTCCTCTTGGAGAATTCCCATTCTTCACTACTACACTGCTCACACTTGCCTCTTGCAATAGCTAGTACTCGCAGTGAGTATTGGTTGTTTCACTTGGTACGGTTAATGAAAACATCACCATACACTTGTCGGCTGCACTGCCCTGCTTTCGCAGAAACTGGACATATCAAGGTGTATCATGGTATGGCGAAACCATTGGTGAGAAGTGCCCTGAAGCACTGTCCCCAAGATAGATGGCAAAGATGGACTACGGGCATCGTCGTTTGACTCTCTTCCCTGGAAAGTCCTGAAGTACAAATGCGACTTGCACAATGGAAAACCCTCGTAGCGCACGATTCTGTCCGTCCTTTCTGTCAACCGTCGACAAGCATCTTGCTCACCAGCATGCAAACTGAGGACAGTGTGTTGCACATCCTGTGGGGAAGCTAGTTTTGTATGACGGTCAAAGTGCACTTTTAATGTGTGCACATTTGAGATGACAGCGCGCACATTTGAGAGGATAGCGTGCATATTTGAGAAGGACAGCATGCACATTTGAGGACAGCACACATATTTGAGGTGAATGTGCATATTTGAGACGAACATGCACATTTACAGTTGGAATGAAATTTGTAAACATCATCCAAAAACTTCCATTACTTCGGAGTCACAGGTCACTGGTTCGTAACAGATACATGGTTGTATGTAGAAAAGCTTATACCCATACTACATCAGGTAAATTTTAAGGGAATGATAATCCTATATAATCCCTGGCAGACATGATATCCTCAATTCTATTTAGTTTTATCACTTTCTGAAGTGGTACATCTAATCATTCACCTTTAGTCATCACTATGTGATAGTAACGTGACCAATCAAGCACCAAATAAGCACACAAAATA